>JABMCL010001376.1:97500-105000 GCA_018857735.1 Alviniconcha marisindica | reverse complement strand
GTGACCGAAACAACCAATGAACGGTCGGTCCTGGTGCGATGGCTAGCCGCATGTCTAATTTACTGCCATTTGAGCACCAGGAGAAAAACCTGTCCGCTAATTGACAGTATTCCGAGACCTAAGGCGTAATCAGTTATGGCAGCGGTTGGAGGAAGGATGTAATAAACCAGTGCTTGCAGTTTACTCAACACCAAGAAGGTCCGTACCCTGCCCGTACCCAAAAAAGCCCGTGGCCCGTAGCCACAGCTGACCTGGAGAATTCAGAAAAAAACAAAAACAATAAAACAACAAACAAACAAACAAACAAAACTAAAAACAAAAACACAAAAAGGTCAGAGGGGAAGATAACCGAAGTAAGTAAGTTGGTGTTTTACGCCCAGTCAACCAGTGCGGTTATATCAGGGCGGTATATAACCGAAGAGATATGAGAGCCGGTTTGGCCTAGCGGCAAGGCGGTAGGCTGGTAAGCGGAAGGACCTCGGTTCGATACCGCTTCGGCTCTCCTTTCTCTTCAGAAGTTGTGGTTTGTGGACACGGTCTTGTGACTTTGTCCCTCACAATTAATGAAACATTAAAATGGCTCTCATTGCTGCCCATCTTAATGCAGGTCGTTCTGGTGGTGACAGTATAGCGATAGGTATATACTCTCCCTCTTCCCCCACCTCCCTACCCCCTTCCCCCCATTCTCTCCGTCCCTAATAAGCCTTATGGTTTCTGTGGACGTTAAGCACCATGTTTACTTACTGACTTACTTACGAAGAGATATTAATAATAGTAATGGATAGTTACAGTGCCTAACCCACACAGGCCCTAAGCGCTTACACGTTCTTTAAATGTACATATTTTCAAAATTCGACGCATACATCACGAACGTGATCGCGTGCTCGTAAACATACACACACACGGCTGCACACACACACACACACACACACACACACACACACACACACACACACACACACACACACACACACACACACACACACACACACACACACACACACCACACACACACACGCACGCACGCACGCACGCACGCACGCACGCACGCACGCACGCACGCACACACACACACACACTACACACACACACACGCACCACGCACCACGCACGCCTGCACAGCACCACGCACACACACACACACACACACACACACACACACACACACACACACACACACACACACACCACACACACACACACACACACACACACACACACACACACACACACACACACACACACACACCACACACACACACACACACACACACACACACACACACACACACACACACACACACCACACACACACACACACACACACACACACACACACACACACACACACACAACACACACACACACACACACACACACACACACACACACACACACACACACACACACACACACACACACACACACACACACACACACACACACACACACAACACACACACACACAACACACACACACACACACACACACACACACACACACACCACACACACACACACACACACACACACACACACATTTTATTTGTATTATTTTTGTTGATAAATATTAATAGAAACGCCAATGAAGCCTGCAGATTGAAATATTTGTAATTTTTTCTACCTTTTTCCTACAAAGCTTCGCTTCTATTCTCTTAAAAAAGGAAGCAGAAAAGTTGAACCATCATAAAAAATATTTTAAAAATGGAACAGAAGAAAACAAAGTGCAGAAATTCGGGAAAGATGCCTTACTCGTTCGGGAAGCGGACAAACGTTTATGGTACACAGGCACACTGAAAACAACGAAGAGCTAAAAAAAAAAAAAAATCAAAAAAACACAAACACACACACACACATAAACACCAAACGTATTGTTATTGCTTGGAGTATCAAAAAGCGTTTTAATGTTTTTGCCTTTTCTTGGGTTTTGATCGCCATGCTCCGACGGAGCAAACTGCTCAGAATGAACGTTTATGGTAAGCGAAACCTGACAATTCTGCGAAGAAAATAACAACAGTAATTTTAGTTTTTTGCTGTTGTTGTTGTTGTTGTTGTTGTTGCAAGGAAAGGGCTAACTTTGGAAAGGTAGACATGGGGTTAGTATACGCACTAAGATGCTTCCAGGGCGACACATCTCAGCGTCTTCTGTGGACGGTGATATACTACTATTTCCTTGAACTTTCGAACTTATCGATTTGTGAAAAGAACAATCTCTATCTAATTCTGAGATGGTTTACGGCTGAATTGTGCTATAATAAACCAAGGCCTGTCCCTGTTTTTATTATGAGGACAAGGACAAATGAGAAGAAAAAAGAAAAAAAAATTATGTTTCGTTCGATCAGCCCTCGTATGTAAAGATTATGCTACCACAGGCTCACGAATCCACTTTATAATCAGAGAGCTCATTTTGTAATTATAGGCACTGCTTCGAAGCAAGGAGTAAAAATAGCGTTCCATCTTCTTCTTAAAACACAACCGCATCAGGACATTTGCCCACATGGCATTTGCATTGTTTATTCTCAATTTAAAACACCGGTGACTATTCCCACCTATGCCTTCCCAATTAGTAATTATTTAGTTTCCACTTTTACCTTCCTTCTGACAGCATATTAACTCAGGCACTGTTTTCCTTCGAGCATAATTACCATTGGTAACACACTATCACACGCACCAGAACTGCCCTCCGATTAGTAGCATATTAACTCATGCTCTGTCTTCAATTTGCCTGGCCATTGATAGCACACTTGTAGGCTACACGCACTAGAATAAACGTCCCACTAATGACATACTAATTACTCATGCATTGTCTTCTTTTTGCCTTGGCTGGCAGCACACGTCCATGTGATGTCTTTCTTAGAACTGCAGTTGTCTTTGCACTAATGTCATACTAACTCATCCACTGTCATCACTTTGGCCATGTGTTGATAGCATACTATGCAAGCACTTTCTTCTTCAGAACTGCAGTTGCCTTTGCACTAATGACATATTAACTCATGCATTGTCTTCCTTTTGCCTCCCACTGGTAGCATATTAGGCTTTCGTGCTCTGTCATTCATAGAAATGCAGTTGCCTTTGCACTACAATACAAGACAACTTTAGTGTCAAGTGTCGATGTAATTGCGCTAGGAATGTTTTGTGATGCCAAGTACATTCATCAAACGTTCATAGCAATCATAAAACATCATTAAACATCCAGGTTAAAAGTTATTCATAAATAAATACATGAGAAATGCAACTGACACCAAGCTATGCATATCGCATAAAAATTGCCTCTTCACGAGGCTCCCCTCTTAAAAATGACTGTCCTAATAAAAGCAGTTATAAAAATTATTAACAACAAATTAATTAATTAACCAGGCCGGCTTACTCCGCTGCCCACTATTACCCTGGTTTACTCCCATCATGACCCTGACCCCCCAAGATCCTACGCACCAAAAGCATCCCCGCCTGGACTCAGCTGACATGAGAGTGGGCCTAGTGCAACTCGCCAGTAGACGTCACTAGCCTGTTACACCCAGCCCACCCACCCCAACCCCCACCACAGCCCCATCACCCCCACCTCCAGCAACAACACAACACGTGTGGTTAGGGGAAGCTACTCTGCGCAAAGCCGGTGACATACTAATGCATTGTCTTCCTTTTGCTTTGTATTCATAGCCTACTAGGCATGCACTGTCTTCCTTAGGCATGCACTACTAGGCATGCACTGTCTTCCTTACAACTGCAGTTGTCTTAAACTAATGATGTACTGACTCATGCATTGTCTTCCTTTACCCTTGCACTGATAGCATATTAGGCAAGCTCTTCTTTCCTCAGAACTGCAGCTGGCTTTGCACTAATGTCATACTAACTCATGCATAATTGTCTTCCTTCTGCCGAGTATTGATAGCATATACTAGGCATGCACGGTCTTCCTTAAGAACTGCAGTTGTCTTTGCACTGATGACATAGATTTAATTACTTGTCTTCCTTCTGCCGAGTATTGATAGCATATACTAGGCATGTACGGTCTTCCTTAAGAACTGCAGTTGTCTTTGCACTGATGACATAGATTTAATTACTTGTCTTCCTTCTGCCGAGTATTGATAGCATATACTAGGCTTTCTTTCTTTCTTGGTGCTTTACGTCCACGGAGGCGAGATGGCCTATTAGGGACGGGGACAGAGTGGGGAAGGGGACGACAGAGTGAAGGCTCGACCGCGGAAACCTCCCGAAAAAGACAGGAGAGACCGTGGACCGCCGCCAGAACAATGGAAGTGTTAAGGCGGTGTCCCCTCGCCATTGCCCAGCGACTTGTGCACAGCGCAATTGCTGTTTCAACTGCTGTGCTTGGGCAGAGTCACAAAGACAATGTCCGTTGCACTGCTATTGACGAACAACTTGGACAACTCAAGCAAAGGAAGTCCAGCTTTCTTAGCCCAGCTCCACCTCCCTACTCATGATCTCTTCTGGACTAAGTTGAGGGTCCAGCTCCACCTCCCTCCTCTAAGATCTCTTGATCTTTTGATCTCGCCTGGAACCCTATATATGTACTAGGCATGCACGGTCTTCCTTAAGAACTGCAGTTGCCATTAACGACATATATTTAATTACTAGCCGCTCATGCACTGCCATCCGTTTCCAAAACAGGGTTGATCGCTTAAGTAAACATGGTGCTTAACGTCCACAAAAACCATAAGGCTTATTAGGTACGGGGAGAAGGGGGGGGGGGGAGGGGGGGGAGGTTGTATGGAGGTAGGGGGGAGAGGGAGTTTATATACCTATCGCTACACTGTCACCACCAAAATGACTCCTGCATTACGATAGGCAGCGATGAGAGCCATTTTAATGTTTCATAACTGTGAAGGACAAAGTCCCAAGAGAGTGTCCACAGGCAACAACTTTTGAAGAGAAAGGACAGCCGAAGCGGATTCGAACCGAAGTCCCTCTGCTTACCAGTCTAACGCCTTACCGCTAGGCCAAACCGACTCACTTGATCACTTGGGCTCGAGCTCTGGTTTTATACCTGCCGACAGCGGCCCCCATCTTTGCCAGATTTCAAGGTTTTGTGCCGAAAACTGCAACTGTGAAGTGGGTCATCTCCTATGGCCTAGGACCTTTATAAAAATACGGATTTCTCTACTTCTTGCCAGCGGAAGAGACCTTCAACTCCACGGCTTCCTTCTCTGTTCTTTGCTGACGAAGAGTTCGACGAAGGGTTCAGCTGTCCTTTCCTATTCTGTCTGTCTGTCTGTCTGTCTGTCTGTCTGTCTCTTTCTTTCTTTCTTTTTTGTGACAGTTCTCGATATACGTGTGATTGCTATTTCTTATGATTTACATGCTCCTCTGAACACTTTGCTAAAGTACAGTTTCCAACCGCTAGTTTAACCTTTGTGAAGGCCACAGGCCAGTCAAATAAACTTGTGCGTCTTGCGTCTTGCGTCTGTCTATCTTTCTATCTTTCTTTCTTTCTTTCTTTCTTTCATTCTTTCTTTCTTCCTTTCTTTCTTGTTTCTTTCTCTCTGTCTCCGAGAGGGCTTCATCTTCCCCTCAAGACAAAAATGATTTTGCTTTGTCTTAATTTTCAGCCCTGCAGTCATCCAGTCAGGCAGTGCATTACTGCGGCGCAATGTTTTTTTAAAGGCGCACGGAACTGTGTGAGTATATACAGCTCCTTTAAAGCCAACAGGGAAGTCGAACTCGACATGCACACTGGCTGGAAGTCCAATATACATAACGAACATCACGCAAGACGAGAGGCCTGTCACGTAGCGTTTTTCCAGGGCCCAGTCTGGGCCCATCTTGCTATTGTGAAACGCACCAGGGCTGCGAGTGAACCTGGAAAAATCAGCAATAAAAACATTATTCGTTTTTTGTTTCTTTCATTAAAACCCAGACACGCACAGACACCCAGACATCCAGATACAAAGATATAAACACAGACACACGCACACACAGACATACGCACACACATACATGAAACACACACACACGCACGCATGCACGCACGCACGCACGCACACGCACGCACGCACACGCACGCACACGCACACGCACGCACGCACGCACGCACACACCACACCACACCCACACGCACATGCACACCACGCGCACGCACGCACACGCACCGTCACACACCACACACAACACACACACACACACACACACACACACACACACACCACCACCACACACCACACACACACACACACCACACACACACACACACACCCCCACACACACACACACACACACACACACACACACACCACACACACACACACACACACACACACACACCACACACCACACACACCACCACACACACACACACACACACACACACAACACACACACACACAACACACACACACACACACACCACACACACACACACACACACACCACACACACACACACACACACACACACACACACACACACACACACACACACACACACACAACACACCCACACACACACACCACACACACACACACACACACACACACACACACACACACACACACACACACACACACACACACACACACACCACACACACACACACACACACACCACACACACACACACACACACACACACCACACACACACACACACACACACACACACACACACACACACACAACACACACACCCACACACACACACACACACCACACACACACACACACACACACACACACACACACACACACACAGCCATTTCTTACGGAGACAGCCAGCCATTCCACACAAAGACAGACAGGCGGTCATCCCACATAAAAACAGACATACACGTATTCAGCTTTAATCATGGGTTCATTTGACATTTAATTGATAATCACCAGCTGCATTAAAAACAAAGCAACCACACACACATTTTTTTCTCTCTCTCCATTCTGTTGCCTCCTGAAAGGCCAGAGAAGCTAAATTAAGCCCCCCCTTTTTTTTAACCCCCCCCCAAAAAAATTTAATTATAATCATGGCTCTGTTACCAGCTCAAAATGTCCAACAGTAAGGTTACAATGGGGGCTTGTTTGTTGCATGCTGACATCTGTTGCTTGGTTTTCATCGAATATTTTAAAAACCTTCAATACATTCACCAGATTTTGATACTGACAGATGGACATGCATCTGTTCTACATGCCTTTTCTGCATTTGAATCATTGACGTCTGTTTCCATGACTGTGTGCTCTTTGGAAAAGATGTTTTCCGTGCATAACTCATCGTATCCGTACAGTCATGTATGTTAACGCCCTGTTTGTCCTGTGAAGAAGTCATCTCGTGCCATTTTTGCATAAAAGGAGAAAGAATAAAGATGCACAAGTGATTGAAAAACGTGTTTTACACACCATTTCACAATCGGCAACAAATACCAACATCAACGATTTTCGTGATTTAAAAAAGAAAAAGAAATACAAAATGACTTAAAGTCTGTTTATTGCCATGGATCCCATCACATAATGTTCAAAGCATCAAGTAACGGAGGTCTAAAGTTTATTTTACCATTGTATTT
>JABMCL010001376.1:75000-92500 GCA_018857735.1 Alviniconcha marisindica | reverse complement strand
CGCACGCACGCACGAACGAACGCACGCACGCAAAACTACACACACGCACATACACGCACCGAGAGAGAGAGAGAGAGAGAGAGAGAGAGAGAGAGAGAGAGAGAGGAAGAGAGAGAGAGAGAGAGAGAGAGAGAGAGAGAGAGAGGGGGGGGGGGGGGGGGTGGGGGGGGGGGGGGGAGGGGGCGCACACACGCGCATTTATTTCAGTGTCATCCACCTCCTCCTCCTCCTCATCATCATCATCATCATCATCATCATTACAATCATCTTCTTCATCAATCACTGTCATCACTGTTACCTACACGATTGTTTCTCGTCTTTCCTCCACTCCTCTTTGTCAACTCAGTCCCCGTTTCCCCTAGGCCCTATACTGACTCGCAATGATGCCAGAACGTCATCATCTTTATTACAATATCACCAACATTGCAACCACGTACATCATGTAAGCGCTTAGGGCCTGTGCGGGTTAGGCGCTCTAAGTTATTCATTATTATTATTATTATTATTATCATGTATATCTTTATTGCAACTTAATGTCGTGTTCTTGGTAAAGGCTGATTGCGGCGATGGAACGAACAAGCTGGAAGTCGGCAACACCAAACGAGCCGCAGCCAGTTTCTAAATTTGATTTCCTTTTTAGCTGGCATCTACGAGAGAGACAGTTGGCACATAGCCTATACGTACAGCCTCTCCTTTCTCCGTTCTCGCTGCGGCCCTCCCAAATCTTGGAGTGACGTCGAAAAATAAAATGAAACGTAAAAGAAGACTTAACAATGAATGACGTCAAATCCCCCCCACCCACCCACCTGCAGAGAATAATAAGAGGAGAAAAAAAAAATCAAAAAAATAAATAAAAAATAAATAAAAAATCACCCACTGACAGAGTGACACAGGGCCACAGAGTGCACACAAAAAAAAAAAAACCAAAAAAAAAACAACGCAATGCAAATGTGCTGATACACTCAGTCACTTTCTTATCATCGTTCGTCTTGCGTTCTGGAAAATCTTTGTGTGTGTGTGTGTGTGTGTGTGATTTTCTTTGTCTTTGTTTAATGTTGGAGCTGTACTTAGGCCATGTAATCCATTTTTTTTCTTTGCAGTACATCTCTATTGTTGAATGTATTTTGATGGATTACGAAATACATCTGGTTGAAATTAATTCCCTTCTCGTTGGTTCATTTGTAGCTGTGCTGAAGAAGGTACAGTTCGTGTCAGCTGAAACTGTTTACTTAGTTTAAAAAACAATTAATAATAAAATCAATAATAAAAATTATAATTCTTATATAGCGCTATGCCCCGTAAAAATTTACGAGCTCGCTATTACCGAAGGAAGTAGCTTCTTTTTTCTTTAAGTCGGTCATCAGTGTCACTGTCATGTAAAGGCTATATCACGGTCATATGATACATGATGTACGATCAGTTGCTATGGGAAACGACAGATAGTGATGTCATTATTATTGCTCTATCGGAGCTAGGACCAAAAGAACGAAAGCTGCAACATCACCATTCGTGAACAGAGCCAGTTTGAAACCCACATTACACGATCAGTCGCTCGACAGTGACGTCATTGTCTGTGGTTTCCCATAGCAACTGGTCGTACATCATGTAGTCATTTTCCCCGTGATCGAAAGTGGATCATAATCTTAATACAGATGCTCGCATGTACGTATGACATTTTCTAAATTCGCTAAACGTCCCAACTTAGGACTTCGATTTTAACGAGCTGGCATCAATAACAGTAACAATAACAATATACTTTATTCATCCCGCTGGTTAAAGTAACACCCTTTTGTTGGTGGCGCTGCGTTTGTTGTTGTATTGTTCTTTTAACTTTATGTATTCATTACTTTACGAGCCCGCCATGACAACAACAAAATTGCCCCTTGTGGGATAATTCAAGATTTTTGAACTGAACTGAGAGTTTCACTGGGCCACCAACCCTCCACTATGTGAGCCCGGCCCAGTGTTGGGTTGAAGAAGAAGAAAAATTCGTCAGCCTGAAAAGGTCGTTTCATTTCTGGCGACTTAACAAAAGCAAATTCACTGCTGGCAGTAGTGGTCAGGGTCAGGGCCAAACTCCAAGCACTGGTTTACGGCATCCTTCCTTCAACCACTGCCGTATTTAGTTACGCCGTAGGGTCCAGAAAACTGTCAGCTAACGAGCAGTTTTTGGTTGGCGCTCAAACAGTACGATTATATCAGACGTTTGTTTTATAACTGACCATGTAGCTTACGCAAGCTCAGATAAAACCCAAATCGTTTGAATCGAGACGGAACTCTTCTTTTTTTTACCCGGGGTGGGTCAGGACCACACTCCGAGCATCGCTTTCGGGCACCTTCCTCCAAACTCTGCCAGATTTAGTTACGCCACTGAAGGGGCACTATTTATCTCCGCGCAGCTGTCCAGCGACGCGGTCAGCGCCCTCCGAAAGGTTCCGGTACTAATATGACTGTAGAAGCAACCTACCGCCCAAACACGCACGTAAACACGAGACGCATCCACCCCGGGTATATAAAAAAAGAAAAAAAAAAGAAAAGAGTTCCGTCTCGATTCAAACGACTGTGGTTTTGTTTGTGCTGGTGTAAATGTTGTTGGCGGCTATAAATGACACGCCTCGTTTTATCTGAGTTGTTTGTAACAAACTTACTACTGTTTAAGCACCAACAAAAAACTGCTCGTTAGCTGACATTTTTCTGGACCCTACGGCAGTGATTGAAGGAAGGATGTCGTAAACCAGTGCTTGGAGTTTGGATCAGGACAAGTGGCAGGAGCTTAAGAAAGAGCCCACAAGCAATGTAATTGCAAAGAGCATTCAAAACCTGTCTGGGCCGAAGTAAGTAAACACAGTGCTTAACGTCCACAGAAACCATAAGGATTATTAGGGACGGGGAGAAGTGGGGGGGAGGGGGTAGGGGTGGGGGGAAGAGGGAGATTATATACTGTCGCTACACTGTCACCACCAGAATGACTCCTGCATTAAGATGGGCAGCGATGAGAGCCATTTTAATGTTACATTAATTGTGAGGGACAAAGTCACAAGACAGTGTCCACAACTTCTGAAGAGAAAGGAGAGCCGAATGGGATCCGAACCGAGGTCCCTCTGCTTACCAGCCTAACGCCTTAATTACCGCTAGGCCAAACCGGCTCACAACTGGGCCAGGATGGGACCAGGCCCATATAGCCACGCAGCCAGTGTCATCAGGTTCTCTTTCCCTTTCGCCTTAACCCCTTCATTGCCACAGCCTGTAAAGGTTCCGGGATGAAAGATGCACGGACACGCCTGCAAACAGTATATATTTTTCGGTCCTATAATACATCTACTTTCAGTGTTATGCGTTTTGATGGAGATACTTTCATATGCCAGAGCGAAAAAGAAGACAAAGAGGCTTCAGGATTTCAAATTTCGCACTTTTTTTGATCGTTTACAAGTAACAGCACGGCAGTGAAGGGGTTAATAATCATATAATTATGCTCTTTTGGGGTTGTTGGCCCAGCTGGCCCAAAAAGACCTGTGCACCAAACTGCCAACCGTAACTTTGTACAGCACAGCTAGGACTGTGCGATTGGGTCTCGGGACGACATAAGGACCGAGCTTGCTTCACGGGACCACCCAGCTGGGTCATGCAATTCCCGTTTTATGAACACGGGATGACAGTAAAGGAACACGGAGTCACTGGTGCTCATTGGGGCGTGCTTATGTTATGGTCGTCGCTGTGCTCAACAGCCTTGCACTCTGAGGGTGGCCGGTTTTGCTGGCTATTAAAGCCACGTTTGCCAGCCTCCGAGTGCTTTGAAGTGTGTTTTTGTTGCGTAGTACAGCTACTACAGCCACTGTAGCCGAGTGGCTGTAGTCTCTGGGTGTTTTAAGTGTGTGTTTGTTGCACAGGACAAATACTACGGCCATTTTTGCAGCTTCTGAGTGCTTTGAAGTGTGTTTTTGTTGCATAGTACAGCTGCTTTGTAGTCTCTGGGTGTTTTAAGTGTGTGTTTGTGGCGTAGGATAAATACTACGGCCTCTTTGTAGTCTCTGGGTGTTTTAAGTGTGTGTTTGTGGCGTAGGATAAATACTACGGCCTCTGTGTAGTATCTGGGTGTTTTAAGTGTGTGTTTGTGGCATAGGATAAATACTACGGCCTCTTTGTAGTCTCTGGGTGTTTTAAGTGTGTGTTTGTGGCGTAGGATATATACTAAGGTCACTTTGTAGTCTCTGGGTGTTTTAAGTGTGTGTTTGTTGCGTATGGTATATACTACGGCCTCTTTGTAGTCTCTGGGTGTTTTAAGTGTGTGTTTGTGGCGTAGGATATATACTAAGGTCACTTTGTAGTCTCTGGGTGTTTTAAGTGTGTGTTTGTGGCGTAGGATATATACTAAGGTCACTTTGTAGTCTCTGGGTGTTTTAAGTGTGTGTTTATGGCGTAGGATATATACTAAGGTCACTTTGTAGTCTCTGGGTGTTTTAACTGTGTATTTGTTGCACAGGACAAATACTACAGCCATTTTGCAGCCTCCGAGTGCTTTGAAGAATGTTTTTGTTGCGTAGGATAGATACTACAGCCACTTTGTAGTCTCTGGGTGTTTTAAGTGTGTGTTTGTGGAGTAGGATAAATATACTACGTCCTCTTTGTAGTCTATGATTGTTTTAAGTGTGTGTTTGTTGCATAGGATAAATAAATACTACGGCCACTTTGTAGTCTCTGAGTGTTTTAAGTGTGTGTTTGTTGCATAGGATAAATACTACGGCCACTTTGTAGTCTCTGAGTGTTTTAAGTATGTGTTTGTTGCACAGGACAAATACTACGGCCACTTTAATAGCAACCCCCGAGTGCTTTTGAGGTGTGCTTTTGTTGCATACGACAGATACTACAGCCACTTTGCAGTCTGTGAGTGTTTTTATTGCGTGTTTGTCACATAGGATAAATAGTACGGCCACTCTGCTGTCTCTAGTGTTTTAAGTGTGTTGTGGTTGCACATGAAAAATACTACAGCCACTTTGTAGTCTCTCAGTGTTTTTGTGTGTTTGTCGCATGGGATAAATACTTCGGCCAGTTTGCGGTCTCTGAGTGTTTTAAGTGTGTGTTTGTTGCGTAGGATAAATACTACAGCCACTATGTAGTCTCTGAGTGTTTTAAATTAAAATACTACATCCACTTTGCAGTGTTTGAGTGTTTTAATTATGTGTTTGTCGCATAGGATAAATACTTAGGCGACTTTGCTGTCTCCGGCGTTTTCAAACGTGTGTTTGTTGAATCTCTGAGTATTTTGTGTTTGTTGTATAGCATAAATTCTTTGGTCAACGCTATTTCTGTTACTGTGCTCAAAAGCAATGAAATTCTGTCCCTTCTGATTCGTCACATTCAGTCCTCCCATGCGTTCAAAACTACGTTAAAAATTCATCTCTATAAACAGTACCACACCTGATTTCAACTTCTGTCTTTTTCCTTTTGTCTGCCTGCCTTCCTGCCTGCTGGCCTCTTTGTTTGTCTGCCTGTCTTCCTGTTGGCCTCTTTCTTTGTCTTTTGTTCCCCCCCCCCCTCCGCCCACACATTTATGTTTCTCTTTCAGATTACGCAACCGAATATTCTGATCCCCTTTCCCCGTTCTCTTTTCACTCACAGCACTGACTTAATTCCACCCTCAAACTGCCTCCGCTCAAATGAGATCCATTCTTCCAGGAAAATGAACAGAACGATAAATGTGTTGGAAGTCAGTTGCAGTGCCTTTATGCAATAGCATAGCCGACAGATATCGATTGTATAGCAGACCATGAGGTGTCTGTGAAATAATTTGGTCACTCAGTGCAGGCTTTTCAACACGGATGGCTAAAACAAACAAGAAGTGAAGATGAAAAAGGAACAAGAAAGGAACAGTCGGCAAAGCTGCAAATCATAGCTGCCTGTCTGCCTGCCTTCTTTGTGGCCCCTTTTTTGTCTGCCTGTTGTCCTATTTCTTTGTCTGCCTGTCTGCCTGCCTTCTTCGTGGCCTCTTCTTTGTCAGCCTGTCGTTTTGCCTGTTGGGCTCTTTCTTTGTCTGCCTCTTTCTTTGTTTGCCTGTCGTTTTGCCTGTTGCCTCTTTCTTTGTCTGCCTGTCTATCTGCCTGTTGCCTCTTTCTTTGTCTGCCTGTCTGCCTGTCTTTCTGCCTGTTGCCTCTTTCTTTGTCTGCCTGTCTTTCTGCTTGTTGCCTCTTTCTTTGTTTGCCTGTCTGCCTGTCTTCCTGCCTGTTGGCCTCTTTCTTTGTCTGCTTGTCTTTCTGCCTGTTGCCTCTTTCTTTGTCTGCATGTCTATCTGTCTTTTTGCCAGTTGCCTCTTTCTTTGTCTGCCTGTCTAACTGCCTGTTGGCCTCTTTTTTTTTGTCTGCCTGTCTTTCTGCCTGTTGATTCTCTTTGTCTGCCTGTCTTTCTGCTTGTTGACTCTTTCTTTGTCTGACTGTCTTTCTACCTGTTTGCCTCTTTCTTTGTCTGCCTGTCTTTCTGCCTGTTGTCTCTTTCTTTGTCTGCCTGTCTTTCTGCCTGTTGGCCTCTTTCTTTGTTTGCCTTTCTATCTGCCTGTTGACTCTTTCTTTGTCTGCCTGTCTTTCTGCCTGTTGGCCGCTTTCTTTGTCTGCCTGTTGGCCTCTTTCTTTGTCTGCCTATCTTACTGCCTGTTGACTCTTTCTTTGTCTGCCTGTCTTTCTACCTGTTGGCCTCTTTCTTTGTGTGCCTGTCTATCTGCCTGTCTTTTTGCCTGCCTGTTGGCCTTTTTCTTTGTCTGCTTCTCTTTCTGCCAGCTGGCTTCGGTGTCTGCCTGTTGGCCTCTTTCTTTGTCTGCCTGTCTTTCTGCCAGTTGGCCTCTTTTTGTGTGTGCCAGTTGGCCTCTTTTGTGTGCCAGTTGGCTTCTTTCTTTGGCTGCCTGTTGGCCTTTTTCTTTGTCTGCCTGTTTTCCTGCCTCTTGGACTCTTTTTTTCTTTGTCTGCCTGTCTTTCTGCCTGTTGGCCTCATTCTTTGTCTGCCTGTCTTTCTCCCTGTTGGCCTCTTTCTTTGTCTGCCGGTCTTTCTCCCTGTTGGCCTCTTTCTTTGTCTGCCGGTCTTTCTGCCGGTCTTCCTCCTGCATGGCCTCACACACACACACACACACACACACACACACACACACACACACACACACACACACACACACACACACACACACACACACACACACACACACACACACACACACACACACACACACACCCCAATACACACACAGAAGAAAACTAAAAAGAAAACAAAAGAAACAACAACAACAAAGCTTCAGTTCACAACGGAGACACCAACGGAGTGTGTGTGTGTGTCCAGTTATCTAATATAATATCATACCGACCGCAGTTGTTCTCTGAGCATATTATAGGCGCATTCTGTGAAGCGCAAATAACCCCTTGCTCCTTTCGTGTGTCTTTTGTTTCTTTGTCTGTGGATCAGGTCTTAAAGACCAAAATAACAAACATGTCGTCTTCTATGAAAGTGGATTTATTTTTTCTCTCAGCGTGACTGGACTAATGTGGACGTAATTACATTCTCTGATGAACCCTAGGATATTCACCAGACAGCTGCGGGATTGAAATGCTGAGTGGATTCGCGGCATCACCGAGGACAGGGTACGAATGTGGAACACGGCGGAGAAGGTCTGTAGGCTGAATTATTATGATGTCTGCAAGACGAAACTTGCTGGACGTCAGGGCATTGTGCTGCAGCCTAGTCATTCTGGCTGCATGCAAAGGGGACTGGGGTTCGTGACTCCTTCCATCTTCACATACATAGACACAGACAGAGTCACACACAGACACACACACACACCAGACCAGCAGACACACACACACACACCACACGACAACACACACCACACACACACACAACACACACACACACACACACACACACACACCACACACACACACACACACACACACACACCACACCACACACCACAACACACACACACACAACATACACACACACACACACACACACACACACACAACACACACACACACACACACACACACACACACACACACACACACACACACAACACAACAAACACACACACACACACAACACACACACACACACACACACCACACACACACAAACCACACACACTACACACACACCACACACAACACACAACCACACACACACACACACACACACACACACACACACACACACACACACACACCACACACACACACACACACACACACACACACACCACACACACACACACACACCACACACACAACACACACACACCCACACACACACACACACACACACACACAACAACTACACACAACACACACACACACCACAGCACACACACACACACACACAACACACACACACACACACACACACACACACTACACACACACACACACCCCACCACACCCATACACACACACACACACACACACACAACACACACACACACACACACACACCACACACACACACACACACACACCACACACACACAACACACACACACACACACGACAAACACACAGCGACGACAAGAAAAAGAAGGGGGGGGGGGGGGAGGGAGCACAAAAATAACCCACCCACAAAACCAGTGTATGTAGTGTAAATGTAAATGTCCTGTTTTCTGTGTTTCGTGAACCATCCTTATCATCAGATGGCGGTGTAGTTTCGTGCACAGTGCAGAAGCTAAGGTCTGACCTCTGCTGAGAACTGGGAGCTATCAAGGCGTTCGTCTTTCAATGCTGGAGGAGCCCTGAATATATTTTTGTGTGGCTCCGACTACTGTCACAACGGATCTGCCTTTCTAATATTTTACATCAGTAACATAAGGTCAGGTTTTAAATAAAAGGGTCTAATTTTCCTCGATGTGTGTGTTTCGTCTTGATGTATTTTTTGTGTGGATGGCAGTGTTTAAATATACCATCATTCGAGTCCTCATCATCACTTGTTCAGCCTGAACGTTGGGATTTTGTTGTTGTTGACTTTATGGGTAAGTAGGACCCGAACACATAAAAGGTTCAAAAGAACGCTATTTATTAGGACAAAACACAGCATGCCAATTTTCGGGGTAATCCCCTTTATCTAGCTACAGTACGACACTTGAACAACAGTTAAACGGGGAAAACGATGAAAAATGAGATGGAGAGCTAAGACACTTATCTGGTTTTTTTGTTGAACCATGTTGTTTTCGTGTCCAAGCCCTGCGTAAGACAGCTCCCAAAATGTTTCTGTTCAGGATCACGGAGTTCCACAAAAGCAACATACAGTTTGCCTTTTGATTTTTTCGAGGGCCATTTCTACCATCGAAATAATAACAAAAATGTGATCCACAGTTGACCGTCCCTTCCTAAAACCACCCTGCTCTTCTACGACCTTCCCCTTGACTTTCTGCCCAGACTTCAAGTCACTTATTTAATATATATGATGATGATGATTGCTACGCCGCTCCTGCAGGGATTCGAACCCTCGACCTTTCAATCACGAGTCCGGCGCTCTAACCATCGAGCTATCCCGCTCATACATATGCATAGCACTTGCTCAAATACCAAGTAGGGATATGTCACGGTAGTTATCCGGGTCGTTAATGCTTCCCGTCTTGTGTATGGGGACCAGTGGCGCTTTCGACCATTGTTCTGGGGAGGCGGCTGTTTTTGAACAGGTGATTGAAATAGCTTGTCAAGAAAGGGACAACAGTTTCCTGCGAGGTTTTAAAGAGCTCGCCTAACACACAATCTGGACCTGGTGACTTGCCATTGTTAAGTTGTTGTTGTCGTTTTTTAGATTTTTTTTTTAAATCGCTGCCCATACCTCGTCTTCCTGAATGTCCTGATTCAGTATTGTGTCATATTCAGAGGCTTGTGTTTTAGCCTCATCCTCATTTATGTTTCCAGAGAGATTATCCTCACTTGAGTTTGTACCAAAAACTGACTGAAAGTGTGTTAACCACACCCTGAGGAAATAATAATCATTGCCTCTACCCCCCCCCCCCCCCCCCCCCCCCCCCCCGCCCATCTCCCCCCCCCCCCCCACCCCCTCCCCGTTTGACTGCTTTCCAAAACGACTCCTTGTCCCGAAGGTTTTTCGTCAAGCCTTCACATTTGATTTCTTCGTATCCCCCCCCCCCCCCACCACACACACACATACACACACTCACACTTTTTGTTTTTGAGCAAACAATGGTATTTGTCCGCTCTGTTACATAAGTAACCCTATCGCTACAACCATTGATTCTTTTCCGTCGTCTCAACAATCGTTCGTTTCACACTTTCTTTGGACTGCCTACATTCACCATCGAACCATAAAGTACCATGCTTTTTTTCGCTCTGAGAGAGAGAGAGAGAGAGAGAGAGAGAGAGAGAGAGAGAGAGAGAGAGAGAGAGAGAGAGAGAGAGAGAGAGAGAGAGAGAGAGAGAGCATCCAAATTTGTATGGTTGTTAACTCGGTGGACCGGATGGCACATCATTATAATGATTATTCAACTTGGCTTCTCTGTCTGGTGACCCCGGTGCCTCTTGCTGTGTGACCAGACTACCAGCTTCCTGTTGCAGCATCATTGACGTCACTGTGGCCACTCTGACTTGACCCTGCACATTCCACAGTTCAGTTCAGTTCAGTTCTAGACGGTGTCTAAAAGCCCAAAATTTTAATATGCTCCGCCTCCGTCTGCCCATGCAGTTATGTCTTTGAAACAGATCCAATATTCGTCTGACTGACGATGGTCCTTTCTCGTCCTTTTCTGGAAGATTGTCTTGCGATTCATTTTTCTGCATTTTGAAACAGATCCAATGGTCGTCTGATTGACTATGGTCCTTTCTCGTCCTTTTGAAGGAAGACTTTTGAGTGCTACCTCTTTCTGCACTTCTCTCCTCCGGGAGACTGATTCTGCATACACTTACTTACTGACTAACCTTCTCACAAATAAATCTGAAACAAGAAGGACTGCTAGCGTTCTAAAAGAAGATCCAAACACATAAAAGGTTCAAAGGAACGCAATTTATTAGCACAAAACACAACTTTCGAATTTTCGGGGTAATCCCCTTTGTCAAGCTACAAAGCAACACTTCTTCTACAAAACGACTGATTCTTCCAAGCACTGGACACGAAAACAACATAGCTTAAACAAAACCAGATAAATGTCTTATCTTAACGTCTCATTGTTCACCGTTTAACTGTTGTTTATGTGTCGTTTTATAGCTTGATCAAAGTGATTACCTCGAAAATTCGCATGTTGTGTTTTGTCCTAATAAATAGCGTTCTTTTGAACCTTTTATATGTTTCGATCTTCTCACAAATAATTTCATCCAAAATGTAGAAGAGATCAAAATAAAACTCTAATCAAAGATTTTGCTTTTTAAAATGCTCCATCGATTTCAAGTCAGTTTTTTCTTTTCTTCTAAAACTTAGTTTAGATAGCGACAGACACCGGGGATGGCTGCACGCAACAAGTGTCCTAGCGAAAGACTCCATTCAGTCTTCCAGAGCTTCTCTGAAGACTTGCTTCTTTACAAGGCAGGATAGTTGTTGTGATTGTGTGTGATGTACACTCGCTCGCGTGCGTATGTGTATGTGTGTAGAGTGATGTACATTATAGAACAGCTCTAGAGAAATGTATTCACCTATACGACCAAACACAAGGAACAATTAAACACAAGCGCTTTAATGTGATGTACACTGAAGATTTAAGATTCAAGATTACTTTATTATCTCATCAGAGAAATTAAAACGTGGCTGAACATTTACCACATCACAGTACACAATAATACATATTGTATATTTTAAAACTCAAAGAACAGTTATTGAAAATACAAAAGTTACATAATAAACAAACTAGTAATTTACGTAATTTACACACACACACACACACACACACACACACACACACACACAGGCAAAGAACCTCACCCCCACCCCCACCTCCCATCCCACCCCACCCCCCAAAAAAAGAAGAAGAAGAAGAAAAAAGTAAAGAAGAAAGAAAAACAAAATCAAGAAAAAAATCTAGAAGAAAGACAAAAAAATCAAGAAAAAGAAAACAACAACAACAACAACAAACATAAACAAAGGACAAAAAACACACACAAGAAAACATACACATCCACACCCCACACCCATAAGCACACCCATCTCTCCCCCCACCCCCACCCCCCTGCTTCCCCCCCCCCCCTCCCCGCTTCTCCCCCCCCCCCCAACCCCCACAAAAAATAAAAAGGAGTTAAAGAGACGGAGAAAGAAAACAGGAAACGGGCGATGGGGCCACCACGTGTCGCTGATCAATCAGGCGACACTGCGCCCGTCTGGTGTCTGTCCTTGTTACGGCAGTGTCTTTCTTTTCCTCTCCACCAGCCTATGGGTGGGAAATGGCGTGAGACCACGCAAACGCTGTTCTCATCAACACTGATTTTTACGGGGCGCCTGAAGGAGCTTCGTTGCAAATAGGCCATGAAACTCGCGTTGAGAATTACTTTGTTTTGTTTGTTTTGTTTGTTTGTACTTTAACGTCCATTCAACCTGGTTGAAAGCTGCAGGGTGACGGACTCGCGTCGAGAGAGGGACAAGCTGCATGCTGGCTGGGAGACAGATCGACAGACCGAGAAACAGATCATGCGTGATGCACGTGCTGACACACAGACTGACCGCCCTCCCGCCAGACCGCCCCGGGCGAAAGACAGACCGCCATGCATGCACACGGCACTGACAGTCAGACCTGCAGCAAAATCACGTGATTGTCAGACACCTAGCTTCTTCTCCAACTACCCCCCACTCTCCCCACCCCGCACCCCTGTTGTCATACACACACACACACACACACACACACACACACACACACACACACACACACACATGAGCGCGCGCGCACGCACACATACAATCACACGCACGCACGCACGCACGCACGCACACACACACACACATTGACACACACACACACACACACACACACACACACACACACACACACACACGCACGCACGCACGCACACATACGCACGCACACAAAGAAGAAGACGAAGAAGAAAAGAAGAAGAAGAAGAAGAAGAAGGAATGAACCAAGAAGATTTTAATTTTTTATTAGGTCATCCTTCTTTTCTTCTTTTTCTTTCTTCTTTTTTTTTCTTTTTCTTTTCTTTTTCTTTTCTTTTTCTTTTTTTTTCTTTTTCTTTTTCTTCTTCGTTTTTCTTTCTTTCTTAATAGACTGGCGACAAACGTTATCTAAAAGGAACCGCCAGTTGCTTCCGGCAAAAGCCGCGGCCTGACGCCTGCGCTGTTTAGCCAGTCACGTGGTTCCGGTGCTTGCGGCGGGCCGAAAATAGCACCAGAATAGCTTAGCCGCCGTTCCTAAAGTGTTTAAATGTCACAGTTCGTGGCCACGACACAGGCAAAGGGGTTGTGTTGAGAAGGATGGGGGGGGGGGGGGGGGGAGGGGAGGACAGCGGGCGGGGGCGAGAAGGGACAGGTGGGGGAAGAGAAAGGGGGAAAGAAATGGAAATGTGGAGGCGGAGGAAAGGGGGTGTTGGGGAGGAAGGGAGAGGAGGAAGGGGAAGGGGAGGAGAGGAGGAAGGGGGAGGAGGAAGAGGGAAGGAGAAGAAGGGGAGAGGAGGAGGAAGAGGGGAGAGGAGGAGGAAGGGGGAGAGGAGGAAGAGGGGAGAGCAAGAGGGGAGAGGAGGAGGAAGAGGGGAGAGAAGAGGGGAGAGGAGGAGGAAGAGGGGAGAGCAAGAGGGGAGAGGAGGAGGAAGGGGGAGAGGAGGAAGAGGGGAGAGGAAGAGAGGAGAGGGTGAGGAAACGGGAAGGGAGGAAGGGGGATAGAGGAGGAAGGGGGAGAGAGGAGGAAGGGGGGAGGAGGAAGAGGGGAGGAGGAAGATGGGAGGAGGAAGAGGGGAGAGGAGGAGGAAGGGAGAGGATGAGGAAGGGGGAGAGAGGAGGAAGGGGAGAGAGAGGAAGAAGAAGGGGGAAGAGAGGAGGAGAGAGGAGGAGAAAGGGGAGAGAGAGGAGGAAGAAGGGGGGGAGGGGGGAGAAAGGGGAGGGGAGGAATGGAGAAATGGCGGAGGGGAAGGGATGGGGGCTTGGTTTATAGGGGGAGGGGGGGGGGGGAGGTAAGTTGGGTGGCTCACAGGTCCCGGTGTTTTTTCTTCCCAGAGGAACCATGTCAGATTTCCAAGACGAATGTGTGTGTTTTTAAATGTAGGTCATCAAAGTTGCTTCTTGTAGTCTCTGCTGCGCCAGGGCATCACTGGTACGGCTTCCTATTTCTTCCCTCTACTTCTCTTACCGCCACTTCGTAATTTCTATCACTTAAAAAAGTGTGTGTGCGTGCGTGCGTGCGTGCGTGCGTGCGTGCGTGCGTGGTGTGTGTGTGTGTGTGTGTGTGTGTGTGCGTGTGTGTGTGTGTGTGTGTGTGTGTGTGTGTGCTATTTGGTATATATCTTTGCCCAAATCAGGAGTTTGTTGAGGCCAATGCTGTGTCCTTGCTTCCTTGCTACAGTCATTGTGTGTGTGTGTGGGGGTGTGTGGGTGGGTGTGGGTGTGGGTGTGTGTACGTGTGTGTGTGCTTTTTGTTTTGTTTTGTATAATACTCTATGTAAATTGTTTTGGTAGAACTATGCTCTACATGTGTATAGAATATCATATCTAGGTTAATATATGTCATGTGAGCGCTCAGGACGTTGATGAGCGCATGATAAATGCACATTATTATTATTATTATTATTATTATTATTATTACAGGGGACAGAACTGCAGGACATGTTCCAGGTCTTGGGCTTGTCTGACATGGGTAGTCGGCAGGTGTGTGACAGCTAGACCAAGGCGATACAGGTGGGCACGCACTCGGCAGCGACCAGTCCCCAATCGGAAGATGGTGATCTGTTGATGGCATTAGTGCAAGTGTTCCATGTGGTCGTCAGACAGACGGCATGCAGTGCTGGGCTGTCCGTTCTTGCAGTGCCACTCGAACAGAGCCTAGTTGACCTCTTTGAAGGAGGCTTGCTGGTCTAGCCGTTTGGGTCTGCTGCCAGACACGTCACGTCTGTCAGACTCCCCATTTTCTGCCAGGCCACCACAGTAAGCAGGGATCCACTGGAGTGCCCCCCTCAAGTGCTGTGACAGCACGTGCACTTAGTATGCGCACTTAGTATGTGCAGTGTGTATCAAGTGCTGTGACAGCACGTGCACTTAGTATGCGCACTTAGTATGTGCAGTGTGTATCAAGTGCTGTGACAGCACGTGCACTTAGTATGTGCACTTAGTATGTGCAGTGTGTATCAAGTGCTGTGACAGCACGTGCACTTAGTATGTGCACTTAGTATGTGCAGTGTTTATCAAGTGCTGTGACAGCACATGCACTTAGTATGCGCAATGTGTATCAATAATAATAATAATAATAATAGATTATTTATGGCGCCTCATCTCACCTCAGAGCGCTTACAAAGATATAAGGATACATTCATTTCATCACACACACACACACACACACACACACACACACACACACACACACACACACACACACACACAGCCGCACACACACACCACACACACACACACACACACACACACACACACCACACACACACACACACACACCCACACACACACACACACACACACACACACACACACACACACACACACACACACACACACACACACACACACACACACACACACACACACACACACACGCATTACTGATGATGGATTGGTAAAACGACAGAACAGTATGCAGAAGAGAATAGATGGGTTTTCACTTTTGACTTAAAAGAAGAGAGTTAAGAGATGTATCAAGATGTATCAGTATGTATCAATCACTGTGACAGCACATACACTTAGTATGTGCAATATGTATCAAGTGCTGTGGCAGCACATGCATTTAGTATGTGCAATGTGTATCAAGTGCTGTGACAGCACACGCACTTAGTATGTGCAATGTGTATCAAGCGCTGTGACAGCACACGCACTTAGTATGTGCAATGTGTATCAAGCGCTGTGACAGCACACGCACTTAGTATGTGCAATGTGTATCAAGCACTGTGACAGCACGTGCACTTAGTATGTGCTGTATGTATCAAGCTCTGTGACAACACATGCACTTAGTATGTGTCTCTTTGGTGGATAAGCTTGAGTAAGATAAATCTGCAAGAACTTGACTCAGATGAAAAGTTCTAAGTTTCATTCCTTTCTGAACATAACTAGAAAAAAACTTTCGTCCTTGAACGACCAAGAAAAGACATTTTAGGAACACCTAACAAGCACTGATCATTTTCCGGAGAAGAAAACGGTTTTAATTCCCACACGGTCCTTAGCCCGACGTGATTCGGTCCTTCCGATTTCAGTCGTTTTCCCTTGATGAGCGGGACCCTGTGGGAAACAGCTGGCAGTGTTGAAACTAGACTCCCTGGGGGCGACTTCACAGACGAAGACTTTCACGAAACAGTCAAATTATGCGCGCGCGCGCGCGCGCGTGTGTGTGTGTGTGTGTGTGTGTGTGTGTGTGTGTGTGTGTGTGTGGTGTGTGTGTGTTGTGTGTGTGTGTGTGTGGTTGTGTGTGTGGTGTGTTGTTGTGTGGTGTGTGGTGTGTGTGTATGTGTGTGTTGTGTGTGTGTGTGTGTGTGTGTGTGTGTGTGTGTGTGTGTGTGTGTGTTGTGTGTGTTGTGTGTGTGTGTTTTCTCTCTCGTGTGTGGTGTGTGTGGTGTGTGTGTGTGTGTGTGTGTGTTGTGTGTGTGTGTGTGTGTGTGTGTGTGGTGTGTGTGTGTGTGTGTGTGTGTGTGTGTGTGTGTGTGTCTGTGTGTGTGTTTTTCTCTCTGTGTGTGTGTGTGTGTGTGTGTGTGTGTGTGTGTGTGTGTGTGTGTGTGTGTGTGTGGTGTGTGTGGAGAGAGGAGAGAGAGAGAGAGAGAGAGAGAGAGAGAGAGAGAGAGAGAGAGAGAGAGAGAGAGAGAGAGAGAGAGAGACCCTCTCTCTTTTCTGTCTGCCCGTGCCCCCTTCTCACCCTGTCTCTCGTCAGTCCAAGCACGCTGACCCAGTTCCAACACTTTCATCCCGTTCCATTCTTCCCCTGTCATACGTAATCCCGGATCAGCCTGTGATGATAGAGAAATGGCCGCGCTGTAGACGATGACACGTATGATCCCCCTGCCCTATCCCTTCAGGAATTACAGCGATGGATGATTAGAGACTTGTAGATGGGTAGCCTGGAATGTTGCTTCGGTGTCTGGCTAAAAATGTCTGCAAAATTACGACTAGCTTCTTCTTCTTCTTCTGGGCGTAAAACACCAAGTTACTTACTCATCTTCTTCTTCTTTCGCCTTAATAAAACCGTACTGGTTGACTGGGCGTAAAACACCAAGTTACTTACTCATCTTCTTCTTCTTTCGCCTAAATAAAACCGTACTGGTTGACTGGGCGAAAAACACCAAGTTACTTACTCATCTTCTTCTTCTTTCGCCTTAATCAAACCGTACTGGTTGACTGGGCGTGTAACACCAAGTTACTTACTCATCTTCTT
>JABMCL010001376.1:62500-70000 GCA_018857735.1 Alviniconcha marisindica | reverse complement strand
AAACACAACTATTCAAAACATAGCGTGACCGGCATGCCTATCTGCCTAAACACAACTATTCAAAACACAGCGTGACTGACCGGCATTCCTCTTTGCCTAAACACAACTATTCAAAAGGTAGCGTGACAGGCATTCCTCTCTGCCTAAACACAACTATTTAAAACACAGCGTGACTGACCGGCATTCCTCTCTGCCTAAACACAACTATCCAAAACACAGCGTGACTGACCGGCATTCCTCTCTGCCTAAACACAACTATTCAAAAGGTAGCGTGACAGGCATTCCTCTCTTCCTCAACACAACTATTCAAAACACAGCATGACTGACCGGCATTCCTCTCTGCCTAAACACAACTATTCAAAACACAGCGTGACTGACCGGCATTCCTCTCTGCCTAAACACAACTATTCAAAACACAGCGTGACTGACCGGCATTCCTCTCTGCCTAAACACAACTATTCAAAAGGTAGCGTGACTGACCGGCATTCCTCTCTGCCTAAACACAACTATTCAAAACATAGCGTGACCGGCATTCCTATCTGCCTAAACACAACTATTCAAAACACAGCGTGACTGACCGGCATTCCTCTCTGCCTAAACACAACTATTCAAAAGGTAGCGTGACAGGCATTCCTCTCTGCCTAAACACAACTATTCAAAACATAGCGTGACCGGCATTCCTCTCTGCTTAAACACAACTATTCAAAACATAGCGTGAACGTGACGTGAGTGATATTCCTCTCTCTCTAACCAGGACTGTTCAAAACGTAACGTGACTGCCATTCCTGTCTGCCTGAACACAACTGTTCAAAACGTAGCGTGACAGCCATTCCTGTCTGCCTGAGCACAACTGTTTAAAACGTAGCGTGACTGCCATTCCTGTCTGCCTGAGCACAACTGTTTAAAACGTAGCGTGACTGGCATTCCTGTCTTCCTAAACGCAGCCGTTTTGCTGTTGCGGCTTTTCCTAGCAGCCACCTTGTTGTATGACCTGAAGAACACCTGTGTGTGCCTCTCCCATCAGGTGGATGAGTTTAACGTCTGTTGGTAAATCAGTGTTAGGACCACCTGTTTTTGTGACATCAAAAATGACTCTGTGTGTGTGTGTGTGTGTGTGTGTGTGTGTGTGTGTGTGTGTGTGTGTGTGTGTGTGTGTGTGTGTGTGTGTGTGTGTGTGTGTGTGTGTGTGTGCAGGAAAACAGACGATTGGTAGCGATGGCTGGTAAAATCAATATTAGGAGCCACGTGCTTTTGTCATCCCCCACCCCTCCACACTCCTCCCAACTCCCCCGATTAAAAGAGAAATTTAACAAAACTCAGTGACGATAAGATCGGTGTAAGGGCCAGCTACTTTTGTGACATAACGAATAACCGTGCTTCTGTCTCTGTCTCTGTCTCTCTGTCTCTTCTGTCTCTGTCTGTCTGTCTGTCTGTCTGTCTGTCTGTCTGTCTGTCTGTCTGTCTGTCTGTCTCTCTCTCTCTCTCTCTCTCTCTCTCTCTCTCTCTCTCTCTCTCTCTCTCTCTCTCCCCCCCCCCCCTCCCCTTTCTCTCTCTCTCTCGTCTCAGTCTGTCTGTCTCTGTCTCGTCTCGTCTCTCTGTCTCTCTTTCTCTCTTGCCCCCCCCCACCCCCACCCCACCCCCAAAAAAAAGAAGAGAAGAAGAGATGACTGTTAATATCAGCGTTAGATGCCAACTGTTTGTGTGACAAAAAAAGCACTGTGCCTATACGGGGGAAAAAAGAGAAAAGATAAAGAGGGTGGGGGGTGGGGGGTGGGGGATGGGGGGTGGGGGGGGGGGGGTAGTGAAGAGGCGTTCCAGTGATTGCTGGTTAGGTGCCACCTGCTTTTGTGACTGACTAGCAATTGCGTCCGTCCAGAGAGGCTGATCGTTCAGCGATTTCCCGAAATAAACTAATGACAATATATTCACCTCTTTTGACTTGAGTGATGCTTATAGCCAAAGGGCAAGGAAACGATCGCATGATCGGCAACTGTTAGTTAAGAAAATTCGTATCAAGAAAATGCGTGTTCAGCAACTGTTAGTTAAGAAAATTCGTGTTCCTAAAATAATTTAATAGTTTAATCAGACGCCTGATGCAGATAATCCAAGAATGATACAAATCGGTTTAATGATGATAATAGTAACAATAACAACGAACATTTGTAATGCACTCAACGACGCCTCCAGCACTTGCAAAAATCTGCTAATCTAAAACAAGTCACAGTCTGCCCTGTTGATGTTAATTGCATAAAAAAGATATACTAGACATTTGTAAGCGGGGGTGGGGTGGGGGGTGGAGGCAGAACGAACACACACACAGATCCCCCCCTTGTCGCGACAAGATTGATACTTGTGGCAGCTCCCGCCATTGATACAATTGTGCAATCAAGAAAAAGAAAAAAGAAAAAAAGAAAAAAGAAAAAAAGAAAGAAAAAAACACACGCTGGGACAGCAAAGGATACAGAAATCTTTCATTGTTGGCAGTAAGCACAGCGCTCGAAGCTACATTCTGACCTAACCTAGGCTTCCCAAAAGGAACCTTTGATAAAAGTGGCTTCTCAGACTTAAATGTCCGCATCAATCACTAACTGATCGCTGGGAGAGAAAAAGGGCACATAAATTCACGATTCCTACCAGAAGCACTCGCAACACTCCAAGAGACATTCCGACCTACTTTAGGCTCAACAGAGGGAACCTTTAATAGATGTGGACTCCCAAGCTTAAGCTTTCTTCATCCACCTGTGTAGCTCTCCGATGAAAGAGAAAAGGGACACAGGTGTTCGCTCCCCTCTTGTCTGGAACCGCCATGGACAACGTCAGCGACAACGACAGGGAGCCAGCTGAGAGGGAATTAGAGGACACAGGTGCTGGAAGTGGAGTCGACCGGAAATGGGGTCGTCCTGGAAGACCAGGGACAGCGGTCAGTGTGGGCTGGGGTATCAGTCAGTGTCCACCATCAGGGAGACGCTGTCTGGCCAGTTCCTGCGACAGTGGACACCGCACAGACGGCCGCTGGTCGCTCGGTTTGACCGAAGAGTTGAATTTTAGGACTATGCTATTTTAACCCCTTCACTGCCATGATGTCATTTGAAAACGACCCATAAAAGTGCGAAATTTTAATCTCGTAAGCCTTTTTGTCTTCTTTTTCGCACTGGCACGTGAAAGCATCTTCATCAAAACGCATAGCATTGAAAATAGATATTATAGGACCGGAAAATACACTGTTTGCAGGCGCGTCCGTGAATCTTTCAGCCCGGAAATTTTACAGGCCGGGGCAGTGACGGGGTTAAGAATCAACACGCAAGGGGGTTAATTAGCGCTCGAAATACGTAACACAAGTACAACAAGAAAGACCTGAGTCGCCTACTGTAACTCTCACCTGGTGTGCGTGTAAATACAAGGTACATAAACTCCACCTGAGGTACATCCTCAGATATCTGTTTCAGATTTATACTATTTTATGCCTTTCCGTTCGAACGTCATCGATGCCTAACCTGAGGGCCGGTTTGGCCCAGCGGTAAGGCGTTGGTTAGGCAGGAGGTGAGCAGACGGCGTCGGTTCGTTTCGCCCTTCGGCTCTCCTTTGTCTTCTATCGAAAGTTGTAGTTTATAGAAATCCTCCGTCACTTCGCCCCTCGCTGTTGAAGAAACATTAGTGAGCCGGTTTGACCTAGAGGTGAGCGTTGAGGTGAGCAGACGGCGTCGTTCGTTTCACGATACCTTACGGCTCTGCTTTGTCTTCGATCGAAAGTTGTGGTTTATAGACAGCCTCCGTCTCTTCGCCCCTCGCTGTTGATGAAACATCAGTGAGCCGGTTTGGCCTAGAGGTGAGCGTTGAGGTGAGCAGACGGCGTCGTTCGTTTCACGATACCTTACGGCTCTGCTTTGTCTTCGATCGAAAGTTGTGGTTTATAGACAGCCTCCGTCTCTTCGCCCCTCGCTGTTGATGAAACATCAGTGAGCCGGTTTGGCCTAGAGGTGAGGCGCTTTTAATCTGAGGTGAGCAGACGGCGTCGTTCGTTTCGCCCTTCGGCTCTGCTTTGTCTTCGATCGAAAGTTGTGGTTTATAGACATCCTCCGTCTCTTCGCCCCTCGCTGTTGATGAAACATCAGTGAGCCGGTTTGGCCTAGAGGTGAGGCGCTTTTAATCTGAGGTGAGCAGACGGCGTCGTTCGTTTCGCCCTTCGGCTCTGCTTTGTCTTCGATCGAAAGTTGTGGTTTATAGACATCCTCCGTCTCTTCGCCCCTCGCTGTTGATGAAACATCAGTGAGCCGGTTTGGCCTAGAGGTGAGGCGCTTTTAATCTGAGGTGAGCAGACGGCGTCGTTCGTTTCGCCCTTCGGCTCTGCTTTGTCTTCGATCGAAAGTTGTGGTTTATAGACATCCTCCGTCTCTTCGCCCCTCGCTGTTGATGAAACATCAGTGAGCCGGTTTGGCCTAGAGGTGAGGCGTTAGGCTGGTTAACGTGCAGAAGAGCCTCGGCACGATTCCGCTTCGGCTCTCCTTTCTCTTCAAAACCTTTGTGGTTTCAGTGTGGACAGTCTTGTGGCTTTGTCCCTCACGGTTAATGAAACACTTACAATGGCTCTCGTCGCTGCCCATCTTAATGCAGGAGTCATTCTGGTGGTGGTGGTGGTGGTGGTAGTGTAGCGATAGGTATATAACCTCCCTCTTCCCCTCCCCCCCCCACCCCCCCACCTCCATTCACCAGTCCCTAATAAACCCTGTGCTTTCTGTGGATGTAAAGCACCCTGAAAGAAGAAACGAAAACGGCTCTTATCGCTGCCCATCTTTACGCAGGATCACTCTGCCGGTGACAGTGTAGCTGTAGAAATAATTTCCCCCACGAAGCCCTCCGCTCTCCCCCCTCCCCCCCCCCCCCCCCGACATCCCCCCCCCATTCCCCCCGCCCGACCTCCCCGCCACCCAGATCTACCTGGCTCGTCCCGTCCTTCGAGACAAGTCGGCTAAGAAGTATACGGCGAACGACGTCTGTCGAGCTAACCACGACTGAGCATGGATGCAGGATGGGCGCTGACGGCGACTGCTATCCAACGTTGAATGGAGCATAGCTGCCGCTGCCGCCCGCTGCCAGCTGACTGGGCGCTGTGTTTGCGATGCTGTAGTGAAGATGATAGCATCTGCCCATACAACTTATACTATATATCACGTTAATTGGTCTTGTTTGAGAAAGATCCAATAATATGTCGATACGCCTTTTCGTATCTACGTTGGTTTGTGTGAGTGTGTGTGTGTGAATGTGTTTGTGTGTCGTGTGTGTGTGTGTGTGTGTGGTGTGTGTTGTGTGTGGTGTGTGTGTGTGTGTGTGTGTGTGTGTGTGTGTGTGTGTGTGTGTGTGTGTGTGTGTGTGTGTTGCTATGCGTTTGTGTGTGTGTGTGTGTGTGTGTGTGTGTGTGTGTGTGTGTTGTGTTGTGTGTGTGTGTGTGTGTGTGTGTGTGTGTTGTGTGCCGTTCATCTGTGTGTGTGTGTGTGTGTGTGTGTGTGTGTGTGTGTGTGTGTGTGTGTGTGTGTGTGTGTGTGTGTGTGTGTGTGTGTGTGTGTGTGTGTGTGTTGTGTGTGTGTTGTGTGTTTGTGTTGTGTGCGTGTCGTGCGTGCATGTGTGTGTGTGTGTGTGTTGCTTGTGTATTGTGTGGCGTGTATGTGTGTGTGTGCGTCGCGCGTGCCTGGGTGTGTGTGTGTGTGTGTGTGTGTGTGTGTGTGTGTGTGTGTGTGTGTGTGTTGTGTGTGTGTGTGTGTGTGTGGTGTTGTGTGTGCTGTGTGTGTGGTGTGCGTGTGTGCGTTGCGTGGTGCGTGCGTGCGTGCGTGCGTGCCGTCTGGTGTGTTGTGTGTGTGTTGTGTGTGTGTGTGTGTGTGTGTGTGTGTGTGTGTGTGTGTGTGTGTGTGTGTGTGTGTGTGTGTGTGTGTTTGCGTATGCCGTTCATGTGTGTGTGTGTGTGTGTGTGTGGTGTGTGGTGGTGTGTGTTTGTGTGTTGTGTGTGGGGTGGGGGCGTGTGCGTGTGCGTGTGTGTGTGTGTGTACATATTCACCTCTGCCGGTGTGTATTCGTGCGCGAGCGAGCGCGCTCGTGTGTCACCGGTGTGTAGGTGTGTATGACACCAGCGTGCACAAAAAGGTAAACGGATACAAGCAACAAGGAAGAAAAACAAGCACAAGAGACAATCTACGTCAATAACACAGTCTGCGAAGTTTGTCTCAATGGACGGTATATGATAGGCTTCATCTGCATTGGATGAAATCATACAAAAACGAGTAGACATAATTGAACCCCTTCTTTGCGACAAAAGCATCGCTTAACCGACTGTGTTGGCTGGCACACATCCGTTTTATTTTACCGATAAAACTACAGATTGCGTGTCCGTGTCATAGTAAATAAGCGTTCTTTTGAACCTTTTGTGTGTTTGGATAAAACTACAGATTGTGTGTCCGTGTCATAGTATATAGTAAATAAGCGTTCTTTTGAACATTTTGTCTGGATAAAACTACAGATTGTGTGTCTGTGACATAGTACGTAGTAAATAAGCGTTCTTTTGAACCTTTTGTGTGTTTGGATAAAACTACAGATTGCGTGTCCGTGTGATAGTATATAGTAAATAAGCGTTCTTTTGAACATTTTGTCTGTTTGGATACAACTACAGATTGCATGTCCGTGTCATAGTACGTAGTAAATAAGCGTTCTTTTGAACATTTTGTCTGTTTGGATAAAACTACAGAGTGTGTGTCCGTGTCAAAGTAAATAAGCGTTCTTTTGAACTTTTTGTGTGTTTGGATAAAACTACAGAGTGTGTGTCCGTGTCAAAGTAAATAAGCGTTCTTTTGAACCTTTTATGTGTTTGGATAAAACTACAGATTGTGTGTCTGTGTCACAGTAAGTAATCGTTATTTCGAACCTTTTGTGCGTTTGGATAAAACTACAGATTGCGTGTCCGTGTCATAGAATATAAGCGTTCTTTTGAACCTTTTGTGTATTTGGATAAAACTACAGATTGCGTGTCCGTGCCATAGTACATAGTAAATAAGCGTTCTTTTAAACCTTTCGTGTGTTTGGATAAAACTTCAGATACTGTTCATGCCCATTTAGTCACTTCCCCCATTCTGTTTTGTGTTCCGTGCCAGGAATAAACTTATCCGTCTATAGATCCAACGCCAGGCGATGTTTACGTCGATCTGGTTCAGTTTCTGTCATTGTGGAATTTGCGTGTTGTTAAGATCTCTCAATGCGTTTTGAAGACATGTGGGCGAAATCTAGGTAACCCTGTCTCGAAATCGTTGGTAGACGGGTTGTCTGGCCACTCTGACGGGTTGTCTGGCCACTCTGACAGGTGGTCTGGCCACTCTGAAATAATAGGTAACCCTGTCTCGAAATCATTGGTAGACGGGTTGTCTGGCCACTCTGACGGGTTGTCTGGCTACTCTGACGGGTTGTCTGGCCACTCTGAAATAATTTCTCCTGCGTAGTCAGCTTTATATATAACGTATGCGC
>JABMCL010001376.1:55000-57500 GCA_018857735.1 Alviniconcha marisindica | reverse complement strand
GCAGCGCAAACTGACTAACGACGCGACTCGTCTTGAACGCAGCGCAACTGACTAACAACGCGACTCGTCTTGAATGCAGTGCAACTGACTAACAACGCGACTCGTCTTGAACGCAGCGCAACTGACTAACAACGCGACTCCTCTTGAACGCAGCGCAACTGACTAACAACGCGACTCCTCTTGAACGCAGCGCAACTGACTAACAACGTGACTCGTCTTGAACGCAGCGCAAACTGACTAACGACGCGACTCGTCTTGAACGCAGCGCAACTGACTAACAACGCGACTCGTCTTGAATGCAGTGCAACTGACTAACAACGCGACTCGTCTTGAACACAGCGCAACTGACTAACAACGCGACTCCTCTTGAACGCAGCGCAATTGACTAACAACGCGACTCGTCTTGAATGCAGTGTATGCAACTGACAGCGCGACTCGTCTTGTTCGCAGAGCACAGGAGCTGTGTGAATGTCGAGGTGGCCGTCCTGGGCTCCCAATCCTAATAAACCTACGGTTTCTGTGGACGTAAAGCAACACTTCAACCAACCCCCTGGACATAACAACACAACTCGTCTTGAATGCAGCGCAACTGACAACGCGACTCGTCTTGAACACAGTGTATGCAACTGAACGCGCGAATCGTCTTGAACACAGTGTGTGCAACTGAACGCGCGAATCGTCTTGAACACAGTGTGTGCAACTAACAGCGTGACTCGTCTTCAACACACAATGCACGCAACTAAAAGCGTGAGTCGTCTTGATCACAGCGCATCGGACTGACAACTAAAATATAGTCTTAAATACAGTCCATGGAGCTGACAAGGCTAGTCTTGAACAATGTACACAGAGCTGACAAGGCTAGTCTTCAACAAAGTGCATGCAACTGACAGCGACAGTCGAAAAACGTGCGTGTGTGTGTGGGGGGGGGGGGGGGGGGGGGGGGTGGGGGGGGGAGGAGGACGAAAGAGTGAAGGCTCGACCGCGGATACCGCCCGATGTGTATGGACCAGAAAGCGAAGCTCTAAAAACAACATTAAAAAAACAAACAAACAAAAAACAGGGGCATGGTGCTGACAACGAGGCTCATCTTAAACGAGGCTCATCTTAAACAAAGTTCGTAGGCTACATAAAACGTGAAAAACTCCCCCTGGACAGAGCTCAGGAGCTGTGTGAAAGTCGAGGTGGACGTCTTGGGATCCCGTCCCGAATAAACCAACGGTTTCTGTGGACGTAAAGCAACACTTCAACCAATCCCCTGGACCAAGTGCAAACACACGCACCTGACAGTGGGGGTCGTATTGACAGCCCGCAGTGGCGTCCCCACTTTTGGCAACAGCGAGTTCAACACGGTTTCTCTATTTCACGCCTGGAGTAAGTTGGAACAGAGCTTATTCCGTGCTTCGCCTGCTGTCAGGAATGTTGTTGTTTTTTAAGTTGGGCTTTTCCAGCTCATTTAACCCCGTTTTTCCTCATGTGGTCGTTTTCAAGCATATAAATTAACATGTCAGGAAGTGTGTGTGTGTGTGTGTGTGTGTGTGTGTGTGTGTGTGTGTGTGTGTGTGTGTGTGTGTGTGTGTGTGCGTGCGTGCGTGCATGCGGGCGAGCGAGCGAGCGAGTGGGGGGCGGGGGGGGGGGGGGGGAGGAGCAGCGAGTGTGTTTCAGGTCAGGAGTTTGATACAGTGTGCATCGGTGAGAGCTAGATAATGTGTGTGTGGTGTGTGTGTGTGTGTGTGTGTGTGTGTGTGTGTGTGTGTGTGTGTGTGTGTGTGCGTGCGTGCGTGCATGCATGCGCGGACGAGCGAGCGAGCGGTGGTGGGGAAGGAGCAGTGAGTGTGTTTCAGGTCAGGAGTTTGATACAGTGTGCATTCTGGTGAGAGCTAGATAATGTGTGTGTGTGTGTGTGTGTGTTGTGTGGTGCGTGCGTGCGTGCGTGCGTGCGTGCGTGCGTGCGTGCGTGCGTGCGTGCATGCGCGGGCGAGCGAGCGAGCGAGTGGGGGGTGGGGGGGGGGGGGGGGAGGAGCAGTGAGTGTGTTTCAGGTCAGGAGTTTGATACAGTGTGCATTCTGGTGAGAGCTAGATAATGTGTGTGTGTGTGTGTGTGTTGTGCGTGCGTGCGTGCGTGTGTGTGTGCGTGCGTGCGTGCGTGCGCGCGCGCGCACACACACACACACACACACACACACACACACACACACACACACACACACACACCACCGCAAAGATGATGATGATGTAGAGCTTAATGTCCTCGGATGTCGGTTGACATATTAGGGACAAACTGTGACCAGTGCCGAAGCATGGTTCAATGTTGCTCTACGTCCACAGAAACCATAAGGCTTATTAGGACGGGGAGCCCAGGACGGCCACCTCGACTTTCACACAGTACCTGAACTCTGTACACCGCAAGGGCGATAGACAGCCATTATATACTGACGAGTCTGCACTCAACGATGACTCGGATGAACCGAAAAAAGCCTAACCCAGCAATCTGGATCTTCTT
>JABMCL010001376.1:37500-45000 GCA_018857735.1 Alviniconcha marisindica | reverse complement strand
CACGTTTTGTCACAGGCAACCTAGACACGTTTTGTCACCGGCGCCCTGGACTCTTTTTGTCACAGAAAAAAACCTGGACACTTTTTGTCACATGCGACCTGGACGCTTTTTGTCACAGGCAACCTGGACACTTTTTGTCATAGGCGACCTGGACGCTTTTTGTCACAGAAAACCTGGACACGTTTTGTCACAGGCAACCTGGACACGTTTTGTCACAGGCGACCTGGACGCTTTTTGTCACAGGCAACCTGGACACTTTTTGTCACAGGCGACCTGGACACTTTTTGTCACAGGCGACCAGGACGCTTTTTGTCACAGGCAACCTGGACACTTTTTGTCACAGGCAACCTGGACACGTTTTGTCACAGGCGACCTGGATGCTTTTTGTCACAGGCGACCTGGACGCTTTTTGTCACTGGCGACCTGGACGCTTTTTGTCACAGGCGACCTGGACGCTTTTTGTCACAGGCAACCTGGACGCTTTTTGTCACAGGCAACCTGGACACGTTTTGTCACAGGCAACCTGGACACGTTTTGTCACAGGCAACCTGGACACGTTTTGTCACAGGCGACCTGGACGCTTTTTGTCACAGAAAACCTGGACACGTTTTGTCACAGGCAACCTAGACACGTTTTGTCACCGGCGCCCTGGACTCTTTTGTCACAGAAAACCTGGACCTTTTTGTCACATAGACCTGGACGTTTTTGTCACAGGCAACCTGGACACTTTTTGTCAACCTGCAAAAAACCTGGACGCTTTTTGTCACAGGCAACCTGGACACTTTTTGTCACAGGCGACCTGGACGCTTTTTGTCACAGGACCTGGACTTTTGTCACAGGCAACCTGGACACTTTTGTCACAGCGACCTGGACGCTTTTTGTGCACAGGCAACCTGGACACGTTTTGTCACAGGCGACCTGGACGCTTTTTGTGACAGGCAACCTGGACACTTTTTGTCACAGGCAACCTGGACGCTTTTTGTCACAGGCAACCTGGACTGACGCTTTTTGTCACAGGCAACCTGGACGCTGTTTGTCACAGGGTAACCTGGACTGACGCTTTTTGTCACGGGAAACCTGGACGCCTTTCAGGTTCAACTCCAATTAATCCGCTGCGCACTGCAGTCCAATGATTATTTCCGTCCCCACGCACAGCAGGATCAGCCAAGGGTGGCTCATGAAGCCTGACGTGTCCACTGTGGGCGTCAAGCTGCTGCGGCTCGGTCCACTGCTGAGGTGGCCAGTAAACCCGGGCAATAACTCACAGCAATTTGTTCCGGAGGGCTCGACGGGCTAGCTAGCAAGCAGGCAGCCAGGACGGCCGGCCCCGCCGGGTCTAACGGTCGGTCGTCAATACCTTGACACCCTGCATGCACGCACAGCGGTTACGTGGAGAAACAGACCGGTGGCGGAGGGGAGGAGGGTGGTAGGGGAGGGCAGAGCAGGGAAGAAGGTGGTGGTGGGGGAGGGGGAGGGGGGGGGGGGAAGGGCAGGTTGGGGTAGGGGGGTGAAGCAAGACGGAAGAAGGTGTGGGGAGGGGAGGGGAGAAGGGGGAGGGGTGGTGGGGGGGGGAGGGGCAGGAGAATTTGTGTGTCAGAGTCAGGGTGACAAACGTCCTGTGACAGGGCAACGACTGGTTTCAAGGTTTCAAGGTTTTATTGAGCTTTTTGCCCCTTGGGGGCTAGAAAGCGAAGTTACATTCGCGCACGACATTAGTTTATGAACAAGTACGTGAATTCTACTAATAAATAAGTACCACACTTTAGCTATAAGAAGGGGGAAAAAATGCTCAAACACAAATCAAAGCTGTTATAAATATTTAAGGCTCAGGCGTGTGGACCGCCGTGTTCTCTCAGCACGGGGCTATATAGTCCGTCTCTGAGGGCTGTACTTAATTGATTAAGATGCAGGTACAACAGCTAGCACACCGGTGGATCGAGACAGCCCTGGCTGTTAAAAGCTCAAGGCAAACTTGCTAGTATGTATGTACAGATACATCTGTTATAGGACAGCGTGCACTATCCCATGTATGTACAGATACATCTGTGATAGGACAGCGTGCACTATCCCATGTATGTACAGATACATCTGTGATAGGACAGCGTGCACTATCCCATGTATGTACAGATACATCTGTTATAGGACAGCGTGCACTATCCCATGTATGTACAGATACATCTGTGATAGGACAGCGTGCACTATCCCATGTATGTACAGATACATCTGTTATAGGACAGCGTGCACTATCCCATGTATGTACAGATACATCTGTTATAGGACAGCGTGCACTATCCCATGTATGTACAGATACATCTGTTATAGGACAGCGTGCACTATCCCAGTGGGAATCTGGATATTTAGCTCGCGACTCTGCAAAACCCGGAAAGAAAGGCCGGACTCAATAAAATAAAAAGTCAAAGTAACTACAGCTGAGAGAGAGAGAGAGAGAGAGAGAGAGAGAGAGAGAGAGAGAGAGAGAGAGAGAGAGAGAGAGAGAGAGAGAGAGAGAGTTTTGGTAGGACTGTGCTCTACATGTGTATAGAATATCATAGTTAGGTTAATATGTATCATGTGAGCGCTCAGGACGTTGATGAGCGCATGATAAATGTACATTATTATTAGAGAGAGAGAGAGAGAGAGAGAGAGAGAGAGAGAGAGAGAGAGAGAGAGAGAGCACGCACTCGAAAACTATTTTACAAGGATTGTAGTTTAGGTTCAGTCAAAACCTGTTTAACTAGTCGTTGCTAAGCTGCTGATGGAAACAAAACAAAACAAACCCACAAGGTATCATTTATGTACATGTATGAAGCATGAACGAATGAGTCAAAATTAACACATGAAGCATAAAAACGTCCGCACAAAAACGTGCGTGTTTACAGCGCCAGATGCACACATGCATAGCCTACATCGCTCAGTTAAACAGGTATAATAACCAGCAGATAAGGCAGTAGAATATCTGATAAATCCATACAAGCTACCATTACTACGGTAAGCAACAGCAACAACAAAATCACTGGCACAAGCAGTCGGAAAGTCAGGACGACTGGGCCGGGCTGAATGAAACTAGGTCTCAACAATAATGTCCAATAGGTCTCAAAAATAACGACCAATAGGTCTCAAAAATAACGACCAATAGTTCTCAAAAATAATGACCAATATAATGACCAATTCGTCTCAAAAATAATGTCCAATAGGTCTAAAAAATAATGACCAATTGGTCTCAAAAACAATGTCCATTAGGTCTAAAAAATAACGACCAATTGGTCTCAGAAATAATGTCCAGTAGGTCTAAAAAATAATGACCAATTGGTCTCAAAAACAATGTCCATTAGGTCTAAAAAATAACGATCAATTGGTCTAAAAAATAACGTCCAATAGGTCTGAAAAATAATGACCAATTGGTCTGAAAAATAATGACCAATAGATCTAAAAAATAACGACCAATCGCTGCGACGACAATGCCAGTCACTCGGAACCGCTCCGAAGAAGAAGATATAATAATAATAATAATAATAAAGAGGATTTCTAGAGCGCCCATCTACCGCACAGGCTGGGAGCGCAGGCGCTTTACAATAACACTAACAACCCCCCCACCACCACCACCCCCCACCACCCCCCCCACACACACATACACACGTCGGACGGGGGAATAGGCTCGACTGTGAAAAAGACAGTTTAGAAATAGTTATTGAACAGGTGTGTCTTGAGAGCGGCTTTAAAAAAGGAGGCAGAATCAGAGGGGCGCAATATTTAAAGACGGAGGAGAAGGAGAAAGAGGAGGAGGAGACTAATAAACAACGGTTAAACGGTAATCTACTAGGACAGTAAATACAATTACACTGTCCATGCTTTCATACATAGGCCCTACAATGACACTGTCCACGATGCCATTCTCACAATTACATTGTACGTGCAGTCATACAGAGGTTTGCAATGTCCGTGCTTTCATAGATGCACACATTGACACTGTCCACGCTGTCATAAATGTATACATTTACACTGTCCATGCTGTCATACACTGTCCATGCTGTCATAAATATACACATTTAGACTGCCCATGCTGCCATACATACATGTACACTATCCATACTGTACATACATTGTCCATGCTGTCATACATACATTTACATTGTCCATGTTGTCATACATACATTTACACTGTCTATGCTGTATATACACTGTACATGCTGTCATGCATGCATTTACACTGTCCATGCTGTCCTACACACATTTACACTGTCCATGCTCTACATACACTGTCCATATTGTCATCCATACATTTACATTGTCCATGCTGTATATACACTGTACATGCTGTCATGCATGCATTTACACTGTCCATGCTGTGACACACTGTCCATGCTGTCCAACACACATTTACAGCGTCCATGCTCTACATACACTGTCCATTGTATCATACATACATTTACACTGTCCATACTTTCATACATGCATACATTTACATTGCCCATGATGTCATACATACAGTTACATTGTCCATGCTGTCATACACTATCGATTCTATCATACATACATACATTTACACTGCCCATGCTTTACATACACTGCCCATGCTGTCATACATACATTTACACTGTCCATGCTGTCATACATACCTTCATACATACATTTGCACTGTCCATGCTGTACATACACTGTCCATGCTATCATACATACATTTACACTGTCCATGCTTCACATACACTGTCCATACTGTCATACATACATATACACTGTCCGTGCCGTCATACATACATTCATACTTACACATCTGCACTGTCCATGCTGTACATACACTGTCCATGCTATCATACATACATTTACAACGTCCATGCTCTACATACTCTGTCCATGCTGTCATACATACATTTACACTGTCCATGCTGTCATACACACATTTACACTGTATATGCTTTACATACACTGTCCATGCTATCATACATACATTTACACTTCCCACGCTGTCTTACATACATTTACAGTGTCCATGCTGTACATACACTGTCCATGCTGTCATACATACATTTACACTGTCCATGCTGTCACACATACATTTACACTGTCCATGCTGTCATACATACGTTTACACAGTCCATGCTGTACATACACTGTCCACGCTGTCATACATGCATTTACACTGTCCATGCTGTCCTACATACAATGACAAGTGCAGTGCTATCCGCCATTTTTACAGCCCCAGTCTGATTTCGGGGATCCTTGTAGCTCTTTTATTTTCCCTTTCGAGTCAGAAATAACTAGCGAGAGGCGTAGCGTATACTCCTTTCAAATCTAAACGCGCTCTTAACGATTCTCCGAAGGGACATTAGTTTTTTTCCTGTTCACATGGAGGCCTATCCCAGTTTCGTGTCGTAAAAACAACTGTCAGGCCACACTGTCGGTAATCGGTCATGAAACTGAAATACAATACTCATAAAGTTTTAATAGGCCGGCCGTTTTACTTTGGCCGGATGTCATTTGGGATTGCTAAGGGTTGCGGGCAGAGTTACGGTTCCTGATGACCAGAGTTACGGTTCCTGAGGCCATCGCACGACACCAATGGAAGAGAAGTGCTGAAGTTTACGACATCTTTACAAGTAAGACACCAGCTGGAAGCCGAGGAAATAACACGAAAGCGATTGCCCTTTAGGATAGCCGTCAGGCCAAATGGTTGCGTGCACGAAGGTGAAGAATCAGATCGATAACTGTCGCATGTTGGGTGTTTGACCTTTTCAGTAGCTTCCAGAAAAAATTCGGCAAAACGCGGAAAGTGGAAGACTGGATAATTACACGTATTAAAGCCGAATTATAGCGGATATGCTGCGATAAAGAGGGAAGACGCAGCAGCCGGGAAGCGCACATAAAGCGACTTTCAACCTTCTCCAAAAAGTGTTGTATTCAGCGGATAGAAGAGGTCAAAGCGAAGATTTTAAACTTTAAAGGGGCAGAGGTTTGTTTTCAGACACCCCGATCATTTCGTGCTTGATTTTGTTGGGTGGATTCAAAGAAGACGATTTACTTGGGTCTGTTGCAGCTCGATGTACGTGACATATCTGCCGTTAATACACTACTACTACTAATGAAGACATTCGCAGTGAAAGGTTATGGTTTAAAGGAGCATTAATGAATAGAACATTCAAATTTAATAACAAATATAAACAACAAATTAAGAGAGAGAGAGAGAGAGAGAGAGAGAAGAGAGAGAGAGAGAGAGAGAGAGAGAGAGAGAGAGAGAGAGAGATTAAATTTAATTTCTCAACGCTCAATCAATCAGTCACTGTTTTATTTTATGTCTGTTCACAGCGAGGGTGATATTAGACAAGTTCTCAACGCTCAATTAACCATGAGGGTTATATCAGGACGAATCATTTTTACAGAAATACTTTTGTTTTCTTTCTTTTTTACTATAGATTTCCCGTCCATGTAGACCGTCTGTGATCTCTGTGGGTGTTAACCCGCACAATTCAATCATTCATACAGAAATAACCATGACTCTCTGGAAAAGCACAATTCAATCATTCATACAGAAATAACCATGACTCTCTGGAAAAGCACAATTCAATCATTCATACAGAAATAACCATGACTCTCTGGAAAAGCACAATTCAATCATTCATACAGAAATAACCATGACTCTCTGGAAAAGCACAATTCAATCATTCATACAGAAATAACCATGACTCTCTGGAAAAGCACAATTCAATCATTCATACAGAAATAACCATGACTCTCTGGAAAAGCACAATTCAATCATTCATACAGAAATAACCATGACTCTCTGGAAAAAGGATGCTGAGAAATGTTGTCCTTTGCCATTAGAGGTTCTGTTTTGAGATGGAAAGTGTCCTTCACGCGGAGACGGTCGGGAAATTGGGAAGGAAAGAAGGAAAGGTGGGGTCAGACGGACAACGTCCACCGTCCTTTAGCAGTCTTAAAGTGTCCTAGCAGTCTAAAAGTGCCCGCCATCCTGTAGCAGTTTGAAAGTGTCCACCGTCCTCTAGCAGTCTTAAAGTAGCCTAGCAGTCTAAAAGTGTCCACCATCCTTTAGCAGTTTCAGAGTGTCCACCGTCCTGTAGTAGTCTCAAAGTGTCCTAGCAGTCTGAAAGTGTCCACCATCCTGCAGTAGTCTTAAAGTATCCACCGTCCTGTAGTAGTCTCAAAGTGTCCTAGCAGTCTGAAAGTGTCCACCGTCCTGTAGCAGTCTGACAGTGTCCACCGTCCTGTAGCAGTCTCAAAGTGTCCTAGCAGTCTGAAAGTGTCCACCGTCCTGTAGCAGTCTGACAGTGTCCACCGTCCTGTAGCAGTCTCAAAGTGTCCTAGCAGTCTGAAAGTGTCCACCGTCCTGTAGCAGTCTGACAGTGTCCACCGTCCTGTAGCAGTCTCAAAGTGTCCTAGCAGTCTGAAAGTGTCCACCGTCCTGTAGCAGTCTAAAAGTGTCCACCGTCCTGTAGCAGTCTAAAAGTGTCCACCGTCCTGTAGCAATCTAAAAGTGTCCACCGTCCT
>JABMCL010001376.1:17500-27500 GCA_018857735.1 Alviniconcha marisindica | reverse complement strand
TCACTGATCCTTGCACTTTATGGATCAATAACGAGAGTTTGACGAGTCAGTCTGGTCGCCGCTCCACTAGAACAGTGACGGCAACGCCCTTTGCGCGTCAAGTTCAGCTTCTTCCCGATAGTTCCAGCGCTGCAGCTGTTCCTGCTTCCAGCAACACGGTTAGTTCCTCAGATCAACAGCTTACGACCCGGTAATTTCCCCTGCACAAGGGTGGTGTGAAACGTGCGAGTGACTGACACACTGAAAAATGTCACACCAAGCTCCCAGTTTCGTCAGGCCATGTGCTTCCTCGCTGTGACCCCGACACCGTCAACACAAATGACCTTGCCCTTTCTGACAAGCCAATCAAAGACGAACTACATGTTGCCGCTACATCGAAGTGTGGCGATTTCCGAAACACATCGTGTTGGATATTGTTTTTGTTATTTTTGACCAGCTACACGTCTGATATTATCGAGACAGATATCTAAAAGTGTGTACGGTGCACGGATAGTCACCGAGATTAGATAGTTAAGCTGTGAAGAAACGTACAACTTCAGTGAAGCGGCCTGATCTAATGGCGGTCAGGGCTTCAAAGGTAGCCTGAATCGGAACGAGCGTGGTATAATCTCCGAGACATCTGGTTGGAATTACTTCTCCGGAATCCTGGCGGCCTCATCGACAGGTAAGGGCAACCTTTATTCTGTCCTGTCTGTGTGTCGTGCGAAACCCACTATTTTCTGAGTCCAACGAGATCGATTGAGTTCTAAAGAGCTCTACACTCGTGTGACTGCGTGAAGAGCGGACACACAGCGCACTCTAGCACACACTCGGCGTGTTCTCGTTCTGTGGGTCGCGAGGTATTTTTAGCACTGCCTTACTCCTATGTCATAACACAGCGGGAAAATTTGTTGGCAGGCATGTTTTGGAGGTAATAACTGCTGCCGTCTAGGACCATGCCAATATGAACTGCAGTTGTGTGTGTGTGTGTGTGTGTGTGTACGTACGTACGTCAGCTGTGATCATGAGTGTGGGGGACTTAAATCAGAGACGGTAGCCGGTAGCGTATAAATTTATACACCCTCTGCTTGAAATGCATGAGGGTTTCAGTACTTTCACTTCAGTCGCCACTGGCACTGCTGGGGAGCTGTCGAGGGTTTTTCACGAACACTTTTGGATCAGGACTGTTCGCCTTATCTGAACTGTTGCGTCGACACCGTCGCTTGCGCAGTCTCGGTGAGGACAAGGGGGTGATCATCGATCCACGAAACCTGAGCGAACTAGTCAGCTGTCAGTCAGCAATTTATCATTTTACTGCGACCGCGTGCACTGTCGTGGATTCAGACCTTGCTGTACTGGTTAGGTCAGATGGTTATTGAATTTTTACATTCCGGACAAAGAATGCGGCTGCTGTTCATTATTTTGGACGAGGTGAAATGTGGAGTGTATGGCAAGATGTTCTAGACAGACAGACAGACAGACAGACAGACAGACAGACACACATACACTCACACACATATGCGCACACACAGACACTGACCGTATACACACACACACACACACACACACACATACACAGACACTGGCACACACATATTCTGCCTTTCTGATATAATTTGCAGTCCCAGTTCATTGAGTTAGCTGTTTCCCTCAATCCTCTTGAATTAGTTACCATTAATAATAATGGGTACTTAGACTTAGAGTGCCTAACCCACACAGGCCCTAAGTGCTTACATATAATTCTCTTAAAATTACATGTTTTCAAGATTTAATGCATGCCTACAACACACACACACACACACACACACACACACACACACACACACACACACACACACACACACACACACACACACACACACACAGAGGTACAGAGACAGACAGACAGACACACACATACACAGTATGTATACAAACATAAAAACACCCACCCACCTACCCACACACACAAACACACATGCATGCACGCACGCACGCGCGCACACATGCACACACACTTGTATTGCAGGGCAGTAATAGATTTTGGAACATAATGTGACCTGTGGTATTCGTGAGCAGTGTGTTGGACATTTTCCAGGGCTGTCATTTGATGACTACCAGTTTGCCCTGATACTGGTAATAGGACCTTTGTGATTGACTGGGGATTGGTTTATTTTGAACATATTTAAATTGGAATCATTTCAACGAGAATTTAGAAATGCTTGAACCTGTTTATTATACTTTTTAGTAGTTTTACAAAAACTGGAAACTTTGCCTAATACAGTAATATAAACATGTATAATTTGTCACAAAACTAGCAGGTTGCCAAAATCTGTCCTGAACTTCCTTGACCTTTCTGGTAGACAGCTATGCACTGAAAGAACTGTGTGTGTGTGTGTGTGTGTGTTTGTGTTTGCATGCGTGCCCATGCACTTGTGTGTGCATTTAATAGTTCTTTATAAGTATTGAATATTCATTGTAATTTGTTAAAATAATAAACTGGAGATTGGTTCAGTAGACAGCACAGCCCCTGATCTTCAGGTTAGGTGTTTAGAAGTATTCAGTATTATTATATTCATGATTGTAATTTGTTGAATAAACTCTGGAGATCAGTGCCACTGGTCAGTTTATATCAAAACCAAGCTGAAATTGGTTCAGTAGACAGCACAGCTGCTGGTCATCAGTTAAGGTGTTTAGAAGTATTCCATATAATTCACTGTAAGTGTAATTTGTTGAATAAACTCTGGAGGCTGTACCTTATGTTGATCAGTGTCACTGGTCAGTTTATATCAAAACCAAGCTGAAATTGATTCAGAAGACAGCACAGCCGCTGGTCATCAGTTAAGGTGTTTAGAAGTATTCCATATAATTCACTGTAAGTGTAATTTGTTGAATAAACTCTGGAGGCTGTACCCTATGTTGATCAGTGTCACTGGTCAGTTTATATCAAAACCAAGCCGAAATTGGTTCAGTAGACAGCACAGCCGCTGGTCATCAGTTAAGGTGTTTAGAAGTATTCCATATAATTCACTGTAAGTGTAATTTGTTGAATAAACTCTGGAGGCTGTACCCTATGTTGATCAGTGTCACTGGTCAGTTTATATCAAAACCAAGCCAAAATTGGTTCAGTAGACAGCACAGCCCCTGATCATCAGTTAAGTTGTTTAGAATACTTATTACATAGACATATATATATATATATATATATATATATATATATAGATTCATTGTAATTTGTTGAATAAACTCTGGAGGCCATACCTTGTGTTGATCAGTGTCACTGGACACTGGTCAGTTTATATGAAAACCAAGCTGAAATTGGTTCAGCAGACAGCACAGCCGCTGATCAGCTCACCCAAGGCACAGCTTCGCTGCAGTGGGAAAGAATAACTGGGGTTGTGGTAAAATGCAATCTGTCATCAACATACAGGTAGTTAGTCAGTGGAGGCCAGCCTTTCAGCAAGTTTTCATGTTCATCTGTGACCTTGTAACGACCGTAGTAAGTCACACCTGTATTTATGACCCTTATAGTATACTGAATAATCCGATTCCTCTGTAAATCGAAGTGCTGGACTAACGTTGTCAACATACAGGTAGTTTAGTCAGCGGAGGCCAGCATTTCAGCAAAAAAATTATGATCATCAGCAACTTTGTGATGACTGTAGTATGTCACACCTGTTTTTATGACCTGTATAGTCAGTTCATGTAAGCATTACTAGTACTGCTCATCACTTCTTCTTTTTTCCTTTTTTTCTTCTTCACATAAGCAAAACTTGTCAAACTAAAAAAACACCTTGTCAAACTAAAAACAAATGCTTACATACATGTAATGTGTACAGTTACAAATACTCTGAAAAAATACATTTTCTACATGCTTTTAACAGTTTCCAACCTGAGTGATTATTGACTGTCATGTGAAACATACGTTACATGTCACGCGAAACATGCGTTACAATTCAAAGAACATCCGAAGTTGAGGAAGTGTTCCAGTATTACTTTGGAATATGTCCACAGCATCAAAAACTAACAAGAATAAATACTTGTTCATGATCCATGGTGTTTGTTTGATCTTGAAGGAAAAACTTTTCTTTCCATTCACGCATGTTTCAGTGTCACAATTTTTTGTGGGTAGGCTGTTCTACGCTCAAGTGGATGAACCCTCTTAAAAATTGCACTTAGTTACTCCCAATGATTGTTATTCAAAACCTTTCTATGAAATAATAAGGTTCTTGTTCTAAATATTACATAATGATACTTTTATGTCACACCGAAACATGCGTTATGCTCTCCACTTGGACATGTTTGAAGCCACCCTAACTTGCAGTCAGGGTCCTAACTGCTTTTCTTTTAATTGTGCCTTAAAATAGGATGTATGTGGAACACAACAAGCCTAATTGGGATAAGCTGCAAGCTATTTCAGTTTTGACCTCTGATTCCCCCTAACTAGGACCAGCACTGAAGAAGAACCCATATATATAATACTGAATAATCCGAATCGAAGTGCCAGACTAATGTCACCAAACAGTGGCAGTGCTTTAGTCACTCACCTCACTGGATGAGCACTTGTCAGCTGTTTTCCTTTGTCTGTGTTCAGCGTACACTACCATCTTTCAGGGTGTTTACATGAACCACCTCTCTTTCTCTGCCTATCTATACATGTAATTACATGAACCACCTCTCATTCTCTGCCTGTGTATACATGTGATTACATGAACCACCTCTCTTTCTCTGTCTGTCTATGATTCACTCTATGTCATCGCCCTGATTTAACACTTATGGTTGGCTGGGCGTAAAAGACTAAAACACAAAATTACTTACTTTGTCTATTTCTCTCCCCCCCCCCCCCCTCTCTCTCTCTCTGTCTATGTCTCTTTCTTTCTCTCTGTCTGTATGTCTCTCTCTCTCTCTCGTGCGCGCGCACGTGCATGCGTCTCTCTCCCACTTTCTCTCTCCACTCGCCCTTCCTCCATCTCCACCCCACCCTCTCCCCCACTTCATCCCTCTCTTTTGTCTTTATTTGTAGATCACCAAACCTGCTTTGTCCCATGAATCTGATGTCACATCAACCTGCTTGAGAAAGAAAGATAGGGCGGGCGTCTAGGCGACGGGGGGAGAGAGAGAGAGAGAGAGAGAGAGAGAGAGAGGAGAGAGAGAGAGAGAGAGAGAGAGAGAGAGAATTTCCTCCCCCTCCCCTGTATCGTTATTGTAAGTTTAAAATACCCGCAAATAAAGCCGTTAATTCAGTAAGAAGAAGGCCGGGCCACCTGTTCTTCACGAGCGCTGCACGGTCGCCGGTAAAAATGAACTCGGACCGCAAGCTTGTCTGCATGAAGGCGAGCTTAATTATTAGACTGCTACTGTGCTGGCCTTCACATAGTTCAGGAGCTGTGTGAGTCGAGGTGGCCGTCCTGAGCTGTCCGTCCTAACGAGCCTTCTGGTTTCCGTGGACGTAAAACTATATTGAACCATGCTTCGGCATTGGTCACAGCTTGTCCCTAATATGTCAGCTGACATCTGAGGACATTAAGCAACACTACCTACCTACCTACCTACCTAGCTGGACTTCACAGCGCACATAACCATGTCCAGCTCAAAACCTCTTCCCCCACAGCGGCTCTTGTCAGTCAACGTTGGTTCATGTGTATTATTAATCAGCAGCTTTCATTGTCTGAAACGAAGCCTGACAGCGGACATACGTCATCGTGCGAACGCTACTCACGCGCGTGTTTTGTGACTGATTTTGGCTGGTTGGTTGAAAGGGTTTACGCCGTGTTGTCTCCGAAGAGGTACTGGCACTGGCAGGGACCGAGATCGCAGTAGACCGGGGAGGGGGCATGGGGGATTCAGGGCGGGGTTGTTAACTCCCTTGACTTCTGCCCGGCATTGCTTAAATCCCTTGGCTACTTTTACTTCCTGTGCGTATTTTCGTCACAATGGAAGGCGGTGACAGTGAATTTTCGAATTTTACGCTACCAACTTTGAAGACATTTTGGGAGGCCTGTAGTCAGAATGTGTCTGGCAACAAGCAATAACGTGTTGCTTGTGCTATAGGATGCCCCAAAACGCATTTTTTCCACAAACTCGCGATCCTGTGGTCAGCCAAAAAACGACACAAAGACACTTTTTTTCCACCCTCCATCCCCTTTCCCCGGTAATTTTTGCAACTGCAACAGTGCTGGCATTTGTACTGCTTCGCAATTCTAGGTTCAACTTCCATTGTTATACACATCGTGAAGCAACACCTAAGCAGAAATCGGCCCGGAAGTGACGCTGCGACATCTCGCGACTTCTTGCGCGAAAGATTACAAAGGGCATTCACTCGTGCAAACCAGCTTCACTGAACCTGACGATACACTGTCACACCAGAATGACTCCTGCATTGGCTTTGCAGACACTTGCAAGCGGCTCGTGAAATTGTCAATGACACGAGCACGTTCCTCTATGGGGATTGCCCTGATCCAGTAAACCTGGTGTCAAGATTCCTTGGACACGATGGTCCTATGTACTTATAGTATCTGGATAACATTTCTTTCACTAAAGCCAAACTGAAAACCTTCCTCTTCTCCCAGTATTTCCATCCTAACTAACATCAGTACCCAGTTTCTGCTACAGTCAGTGTGTGTGTTTGTGTGTGCGTTTGTAGCTCGTGTTTTTGTTTGTTTTTGTTGCTGTGTATAATATTTTATGTAAATTGTTTTGGTAGGACTATGCTCTAATTGTGTATAGAATATCATATTTAGGTTAATATGTATCATGTGAGCGCTCAGCGCGTTGATCAGCGAATGATAAATGTACATTATTATTATTAATGAACACACGTTTATTAAAGCGAACGAGTCATTTTGTGAAGCAAAGGGAGGTCGATCTTTTATGAACTCAATTTTCTCAGCCTCCCACCACCCACCCCCACCCCTCCTTTTTTTGTTTTGGTTGTTGTTGTTGTTTGTTTTGGTATTCAACGGCTGCAACACCAGCATTGTGAAGAATACACGTGCCACCTTTTCATTCTTTCTCCTCTGTGTATTATAATGTTTGTGTCATCATCGAAAATAGCTTCAGCGCTTCCATTAATTTTCTGTGGAAAAGTTGGCCGCAGCGCGGAGTTTGCTAGTTTAATAATATATTTATATCAGAAATACGCGCAGCAAGAGGAGATCATGACGCAGTAGTGTATTCTTCCGAGGATTCAAGCAAATACCAACGGACAATGTGAAAACGCGGGGCACTTGATATAAAATTAAAATGCTTAGAGTGTATCGATTTTTCTTCGAACGAAAGAAACGTAAGCGCAGATGAACATTGTAACCCCACCCCACAAGGGGTTTTCGATCTCAGTCCGCTTTTAACACTCTATTTGATCTCCGCTCAAACATATAAAAATTTATGCCCCAGGCCCAGTGAGGTTGGCAGATTGAGTGAGATCTGCCTCTGCAGTCGGAATGAATAAAGCGGGTGGGCTGTCATTTTGTTTAGTTTACATTGGTAATAATTGAAATTTTGCCATCAGTATTTCCCACTTCGAGGAATAAAAGAAGTGAAAAATTATGTAAAATTTATGATTATATTATATATTATTATAAATACGTGTTCTGCTTCGATTAACAGGAAAGGACTGACATCTGTTGCATACAGTACCGTGTCCGGAATGTGTGTGTGTGTGGGGTGTGTGTGTGTGTGTGTGTGTGTGTGTGTGTGTGTGTGTGTTTGTGTGTGTTTGTTTGTGTGTGTGTGTGTGTGTGTGTGTGTGGGGGTTGTGAAGAGAGAGAGAGAAGAGAGAGAGAGAGAGAGAGAGAGAGAGAGAGAGAGAGAGAGAGAGATCTATGTATTCTGTTATAGCCTTATATGATTATATAGTTATTTCCGGTTTTTGGTGGGATATTTCCGTATTATATTATATATAGGCATATATATATATATATATATATATATATATATATATATATATATATATATATATATGCCTTTCCGCCAAATGATGTGGAAGTTTTTGCCTGCTGTTAAACCGGGCCTCTGTAATCTCCATTTGACACAACCTGCTGCCCCCACTCACCCCCGCCATATCCGCCCCCCCCCCCCGGCCTTCCTTCCACCCCCTTATTCGTTAGTGAGAGGTTGGTCTGCCTTCCCAGAAGACAATAAAATCCCAACTGGAGGAGGAAGGGGAGATAGAGAAAGGTAGGCTGGGGCCTCAGGGGGAAGCGGGAAGGGGTTGTGGGGAAGTGGAGGGGGGGGGGGGGGGGGGGGGGGGGGGGGGGGCGATGTTGAGGTGGGCATGGTGTAATCTTACCTGAGACAAACCAACCACCACGCTGGCAAGTGTGCCTAGCAGACCCACGGCTCTTCTTTGCCGTTCGAAACTCTCGCCTTGCGTTGGGTATACATACATTATATATATGTACACAGTTCACGTGTAACCAAGTCAGTGTACACAGTTGTAACAAGTTGCGAGCTACGCCGTAATTTTCTGTCCGGCGGGACAGCCAGGGCTAGTTATCTGTATAGCTCTCTATACTGACCCTGTACCAGCTGTACCTGTGTGTGTGTGTGTGTGTGTGTGTGTGGCCCCGTACTTACTTGTCTTGGTGCTTTGGGCCTGATAAAAACCCCTAGCCCCGTCTGTCATCAGGACCTTGGGATCAGCCTTTATCTCCCGCCAAGCCGAGCACAAGGCAAATTTCTCACTGCCGGTACAGGTACACTGTCCCTGGGCCCTTTTCGTCGCAGTCACCGTCGGCTCTATGCGTTACAAGTGCAACACACTGTTAAAGGAAAACCGAGAGTTGAAGAGGGTGAAAAGATAAACGACGACATCAGTCCTTGCGACCTAGCTCCCACCAGGAACGGACCGGATGCATGCAGCTGGCCTTCCCTGAGCGTGAACAGTGTGTGAAGCGTGCAACGACAGGAGAAAAGGGAGAAGAAGGAGAAGAAGAAGGGGACGAAAGAAGAAAGAGAAGAAGAAAGAGAAGAAGAAGGAGAAGGAAGAAGAAGGAGTAGGAGAAGGAGGAAGAGGAGGAGGAAACTAAGAAGTGCAGAAGATACATCGTTGACCTGATTTGGTCTGGCTGACACTAACAACAGCACCAGCAACAGGTGTGGTTTCCGGATGGATTTGGACGTCAAGTGAACGGCGTTCGTGCGCCTCAGTGGAATACTACTTGCTACTTGCACACGTGTGGACTGATTCACTGAGATCTATGCGAGTGAAGTGATTGGATACCGTGAACTCCGTGTGCACTGCAAGTCATTCATGTTTCAGCGTCCCAGCTGTCCACAATGCAGGAGCCTCAGCCTTCCCAACCAGGTAAAGAGAGGTGGTTGTAGTTGTTTAGTGTTTCTTCTCTCTCCCTCTTCCCCCCCCCCCCCTCTCTCTCTCTCTCTTCCCCCTCTCGCTTTTTTCTCTTTCTCTCTCTTTCTTTCTCAGGTTTGTGTATGTTTCGTTATTTCAATATAAACTCTTTCTCACTGTTCGTCGCTCACTGGACATCGTTGATAGTGCATGGGATTTCCCCCTTCTTACGATCATTAAAACTGATGCGAGGTGTGTGTGTGTGTGTGTGTGTGTGTGTGTGTGTGTGTGTGTGTGTGTGTGTGTGTGTGTGTGTGTGCGTGTTCAAAAGCATACACTTTCATTTTCATTCAGAGCACACCCACGCATGCACGCACACACACACGCTCACACACACACACACGCTCACACACACACACACACACACACACACACACACACACACACACACACACACACACACACACACCACACACCACGCAACACACACGCACGCACGCACGCACACACACACACACACACACACACACACACACACACACACACACACACACACACACAGTCACTTAAAGAAATAGTAATAAATGTATTACGTACAATGTTTCCTGACGACAGGACAGAAATTCTTTCTAACGCGAATCAATATTCGTCATTGTCAGATGCCTTCTTGCCTTGCTGTCATCCAGCTGGTAGTAGAAGCGGTCCTAAAAAACACAAAAACAACAAAAAACAGTGATAAAAAACAACAAGTAA
>JABMCL010001376.1:10000-15000 GCA_018857735.1 Alviniconcha marisindica | reverse complement strand
CAGACTACTTTCACTTTCTCCCTCAAACCAGCGGGGCCGCTAGCAAATGGCCCGTTTGTGTGGCTGTGACCTCTCGGTTCTACCCACAAGACAGGGGTGGGGCAGGGGGTGGGGTGGGGGAGGGTAGGGTAGGGGGGGGGGGGGATTCGCGCGGTGCGAAGTTCTCCTGCGTTGAAGCAAAGATTTCCTTTCCCCGTCGGGAAAAAGACTGTTTAGTTGAAGAGAGTCGGAAAACGGGATAAAAATCACACGGTACGAACTAACGAAGTTGTCCTGTGTTAAACAGCAAGAGTATATATGAGGTTGGGGTGGAGGTCGGATGAGGCCAGGGTTTGAGCGGGTGGGGGTGGGGGTGGGGGTGGAGGTGAAGAGGGGTGCGGAGGGGGGCGGGTGCATTATGGATGTGCACGAAGTTCGTTTCAGCCTCTTTCCCAGGCTAAGCAGAGCTGATTCTGATGCTGTGGGGCTTAATGTCCTCGGTAAGTAAACGTGGTGCTTAACGTCCACAGTAACCATAAGGCTTATTAGTGACGGGGAGGGGGGTATGGAGGGGGGGGGGGGGGGGGGGGGGGGGGGGGAGGGGGTATGGAGGTGGGGCGAGATGGAAGCGATAATCCTATCGCTACAGTGTCACCACCAGAATGACTTCTGCATTAAGGTGGGCAACGACTGAAAGCCATTTTAATGTTTCATAACTGTGAGAGACAAAGCCACAAGACAGTGTCCGCAGACCACCACCACTTTTGAACAATTGAAGAGAAAGGAGAGCCGAAGAGGACTGAACCGAGGTCCCTCTGCTTGCCAGCCTTACCGCTAGGCCAAACCGGCTCACATGTCCTCGGGGGTGAGTTTTTGCTGCTTAACGTGGGGAGCGGGGATAGCTTAGTGGTTAGAGCGTCGGACTCCTGATCGAAAGGTCCCTCGTTCGAGTCCCGGCAGGAGCGGCGGGAGAATTTTCTTCTCCAGGGTCAACTTTCGGTGCTGACTCTTATTTCGGTATCCGTTCCACCCCGGTGTTACCGCAGTAGCACGTAAAAGATCTCGGTCATTCTGCCAAAAGTGCAGGTGGCAGGTTACATCTAAACACACACACACCCTATCTGTGTGGCTTTGAATGAAGTGACACTGTAACCTGGTGCATGGCTGAATGGTGTCACAGAACTTGCGCCGAAACGGCAGCATTTCACGCGGCACAGCCATGCAACATCCACAGAGCGCTACCAGTACACACCACCTTCGTGGATATTAATAATACGCGCTATAAAGGGATACAGTCACTCATTCAGAATCACATGCCAATGTCCACAGTGAGTCTGCTCGACAGCAGAGAATAGCGCTGTATAAAAGCTATGAATACTAACAACAACAACGACAACAACAACAATAATAATAATAATAATAATAATAATAATGATAATAACGTCCACGGAGGTGAGAAGGTCCTATTAGGGACGGGCTGTCCTCGGTTGGTAGGTAGGTAGTGTTACTTAATGTCCTCATATGTCAGTTGACATATTAGGGACAAGCTGGTTCAGTATAGCTTTACGTCCACGGAAACCAGAAGGCTCGCTAGGACGGACAGCCCCGGACGGCCACCTCGACTCTCACACAGCTCCTGAACTATGTTGTTCGTAAAGGTAGGTAGTGTTGCTTAATGTCCTCGTATGTCAGTTGACATATTAGGGACAAGCTGAGACCAATGTCGAAGCATGGTCCAGTATAGCTTTACGTCCACGGAAACCAGAAGGCTCGTTAGGACGGAATTCTGTCCTCGGAATAAGTAAACATGGTGCTTAACGTCCACAGAAACCGTACGGCTTATTAGGGACGGGTTGTCCTCGGATAGTAGGGGCTGCTTATGTACAGCCTGTTACATCCCAACCTGTCTGCAGGTCTGATTGGTTGAAAGGGATCGTCCATTCAGGCGTGAGCTTTTTCGGAGGAATCATCAACATAAAATTCTTCTCATATTTTACATTACGTTTTATTATTCGTAGATAATGTTTTATCGCACGGGCGATCAACAACAAATGAGAACGACAGTTCATACATGTATACATGTATGTATGCATTATATAATACATAAAAGTGAACAGTCGACATGTGAAGTGACGATGAAACGGGAGAGAGAGAGAGAAGAAGAGAGAGAGAGAGAGAGAGAGAGAGAGAGAGAGAGAGAGAGAGAATTATGTACCTGTATATATATATGTAATTTAATATATAAAAATATATCCACGAAACCATAAAAAATGTGGAAATCCTTCAATTCTCCGTTGGGAAGACTTTCAGTGCACTCTTGTCGCCCATCTCACTGTCTGTTCCGCTTCGGCTTTCTTTTTGTGTGTGGTTTTGGAAATGATCACCCCCCCTCCCCCTCACACACACACACACACAACACAACACAACACAACACAACACAACACAAAACACACACACACACACACACACACACACACACACACACACACACACACACACACACACACACACACACAACGGACCTCAGACCTCCTCTCCCTGGAGGCTTTCCTGTCGACTCGGGCTGTAAGACATGATCGCAGAGTGTCAGCACGTTTGGAAAGTATGCATTACGTGTCAGTTGGTCGGCCCCGACGTCCGTCCGTCTCGACACCTTTTGCCATGAAAACTTATTGATCTGTTGTCGTTTTTGTTTATATTGTTGCTGTTGGTGTTCTGGTGATTGTTGTTTTTCTTTTCTGGTTGTTGTTTCTGTCTCTCTCTCTCTCTCTGTGTCTGTCTGTCTGTCTCTGTTTTTGAAGTCGCCTTACTGTCCTGAGATGACCCTGTGCGGTCAGTGAGACGTTAAAACCCATTTACTGTAAGTATAACCAACAAAGTGAGCCAGTTTCGAATCTGCTTCGGCTCTCCTTTCTCTTCAAAAGTTGTCTGTGGACACTGTCTTGTGACTTTGTTCCTCACAGTTATGAAACAGTAAAATGACTCTCATCGCTGCCCATCTTAATGCAGGAATCATTCTGGTGTGACAGTGTAGCGACAGGTATATAATCTCCCTCTCCACCAACCTCCATACCACATAGTTCAGGAGCTGTGTGAGAGTCGAGGTGGCCATCCTGGGCTGTCCGTCCTAACGAGCCTTCTGGTTTCCGTGGACGTAAAGCTATGTTGAACCATGCTTCGGCATTGGTCTCAGCTTGTCCCTAATATGTCAACTGACATCTGAGGACATTAAGCAACACTACCTACCTAACCTCCATACCCCTCCCCCCCCCCCTCCTCGTCCCCAATAAGCCTTATAGTTTCTGTGGACGTTAAGCATCATGTCTACTTACGTATAACCAACTTGAAGTTGTTTATTGTTGCTGTTGTTGTCGAAATTCTAGTGTGGGGAGGTGTGTGTGTGTGTGTGTGTGGAGGGGGGGGGGGGGTTCAGTTAGAGAGAGAGAGAGGGAGATAGGGAGAGAGAGAGAGGGACAGAGCTAGAGAGAGAGGGAGAGAAAGAGGGTGGACCTGAGGCTTTGGTCCCAATTTACAGAGCTCTGCAAAGTTGCTACGCGTTGTACGCGGTCCTTCGAAAACATGTAGACTTGATTTATTTTGTCGCTGCAAAACTGCATCATGCAGAGCTCCGCCTTTGGCAAAGTTGTCGCCGCAGAGTACACATTTGCAGCTGCAAATCAGTGAATGCAACTGCAAGCTCTGCAAATTTGCCACGCGTTTTGCGGAGTCCTTCAAAAACGAGAGTCAGTTTTTTTTCTGCTGCAGACTTGATTTTGTTGCTGCAGAACTGTCTTATGCAGAGCTCTGCATTTAGCATAGTTGTCGCTGCAGAGTCGATATTTGCAGCTGCAGAGTACACATTTGCAGCTTCAGAGTACATATTTCCAGCTGCAGAGTACACATTTGCAGCTGCTGAGTACATATTTGTAGCTGCAGATCAGTGATTGCAACTGCAAGTCTTCACTTTGCGGCGACAAAATTGTGCAGCTTCAACTTTTGAATTGTGGCAGCTATCGCCAACGATAGCTGTGAAGATAACAGGCCCAGCCATGTTTGCGTTTAAAATCTGCACGATCAGTTCAGGCAGTTTTTCTTACTTACTTACAGTTACACAGAATGGCACAATCTGGTTATAATTAGTTTTGCAAGGTACGTAGGTCACTCTGCTTATGTGCTAGCTGTTGTAACAGTCCCCGCGTGTCTCCAATAGGCTATTAATATTACATATAACGCTGTATCATAAAAATAAGAAAGAAAAAGGTCAATCTCCTCGTGTTATATAACGCTGTATAAAAAAGGTCAATCTCTTCGTGTTATATTCCGCTGTATGGAGAAAAAAAGAAAGAAAAAAAAGGGTCAGTCTCTTCGTGTTATATTCCGCTGTATGGAGAAGAGAGAGAGAAAAAAAAGGGTCAGTCTCTTCGTGTTATATTGCGCTGTATGAAAAACGGTCAATCTCCTCGTGTTATATTTTTCGGCCCCCGTTTTTTTGAAAAAAACGGCCAGTCTCCTCGTGTTATATAGCGCGGTATAAAAACGGTCAGTCACCTCGTGTTATATAGCGCGGTATGAAGGCGGTCAATCTCCTCCCCCACCTCCATAAACCCTTCCCTCCTTCTCCCCGTCCCTAATAAGCCGTAGGGTTTCTGTGGACGTTAAGCACCTTGTTACTTACGTGTATTATAGAACTGTGTAAAAACCGCCAATCTCAAAATCTGATTGATTAGATGTCCGCGTAAATAAAGGTGTTTAATCCTACTAAAATCTCTCTCTCCCCCCCTCTCTCTCTCTCGCCTCCATTCATTATGCGAAAGGAGAAAATGTACCCTCTCCGCTGCACCCCCCCCCCCCCTCCCACCCCTCCCCTCTCCCCCCCCCTCTCTCTCTTCCCCCCCCCCCCCCCCCCCCCCACACACACTCACAGCCAATGAAGAGGCTGACTAGAGTATAATACCGCCCCATCCAAAGGTCAGCAGCTGCATTCCGCCATGAAAATCGATGGAACTTCCGCTGATTATCGC
>JABMCL010001376.1:0-5000 GCA_018857735.1 Alviniconcha marisindica | reverse complement strand
TCATCATCTCCACCGTCACCACCACTACCACTCCACCACCACCACCACCCCATCATCATCATCATCATTATCATAATCAGCGGCGGCAGCAGCAGCAGCAGCAGCAGCAGCAGCAGAAAATACCAGAACGCAATAGAATACCAGAACGCAATATAACACAGGAAACAACAAACAACAACTGCACACTACTTGTGAAACAAGAACTACCTTTGTGTCGAGATACGATGTGCGGTTTTGATTATCTTGTACGTGGTTGACGCATGTAATAATATATATTATTACACTTTATTTATGTAAAATTTTTTTCTCTTGGCGTGTAGGTATTTGGAATGATTCTTTATGCACGGTACAGTAGTTTTATGAAGCATTGTATGTCTAAAAAAAAAAGCAAAAAAAAAAAGAAAAAGCAACAACAACAACAAAAAAGCAATTCAGCACAGCGATCGATTCTTCGTGTTAGTGTTATTCAGTCACTTCAGCCACTCATTGTTTTAGTCTTTCTTAGAATTAGTAGGCTTCTAATTTGAAATGTTTGTGACTTGTGTACATATCGATTAATTTGAAATGTATGAAATGAAATGATGAATGAATGAAGTAATACTAATAGAGAACGCCAAGACACTGTCTTTGGGACTTATTTTACTGGCAAAAATCCAGTTGTCTGTATGATGGGAGTAGGACTCTCTTCTTCTTCTTCTTCCGGTCGGATTTACTCTGTTTAAGGTCTTCCAGATCTAAATATAACGCCTGAAAAATTAACTACTTGCTTGTGTGTTTTCTCTCTCTACACTTGGAAAAAAAAAAAAGAAAAAAAAAGAAAAAGAAAAAAGAAGGAATAAAGTCAAAAAGGAAAAAGAAGAAAATAGAACTCCAACATTCTGGTTTCGCTCTGCGGTGCAAGTTAAGGCTTCAAAATTAATATCATACGTGTTTGAACCGAAAGAAATGGATTCTGTGATTTAAATTGCGTAATATTCTTGAAGCAAAAAGCAACAAGAAACCAAAACGAAAGAAAAACACACCAACCTTCAGCAGTATTTAAGCGCTCAAAACTCGCGAGTCAATCCTGCTCTGCTATTATGATGTCTGCCGTCTGTCCAGCTTTTTGAGCTGGTAGGAACATAATGGTGATGTGTTTCTTTGTAGCATTTATTGGAATGTCCGTTGTCACGATGGCTATGTTGGCCAAGGACTTTAATTGGAAAGGCAAGGAAATACTGGTTTTGTGCACAGTTGGAATTAAATTCAATATCCAAGCGTGGGCTGATCCCTAAAATTATTTTTCACTGGGACACTTTTCCCCCCCCCCCCCATCCCCCCCCCCCCTCCCGCCCCCCCCCCCCCCCCCCCCCCTTTCCCTTTTTCCCCCCCCCCCCCCAAAGAAAAAACAAAGGAAAGATAACAAAAAAAGAAAAGAGAAAAGAACAAGGAAAAAAGTAATTAAAAAACAAAAAAAAACAACAACAACAAAAAGGAAAAAATGTTATGTTTTTAATCGTAAACCGATTGGGGGCGCACCCCCCCCCCCCCCCTTTTCCCTTTCTCTCCCCACCCACCAACACACCACACACACACCCAAAACAAAAACCCAAAAACACAACCACACACACAAACACAAAACAAACCCAAAACCCAAAAAAAAAAACCAAAAGCCCACTCAGGATCCTTATGCTGCCATTTAGTTCACTGCCGCTGGCTGCTTGTGTTTTGTTGACCACTCCGGTCCCGAGAACATTAATCTTACGGGACACGTACCGGCTGACAATAGTGACGCGCTTAATGCCTGTGTGACGCACCTATAAATTACATATAATATATCTGTATGAAATTATATACACAACATTCTGACGTGCCTGAGTCGCCTGCCTGGCTGTCAGCGCGTGCTGTGACTTGTATCATTGTTATTAGACACCACTGCATCTGCTGCACGGCATAAGGTGGGGAAGCCGCATGTGCCTGAGGATGAGATGGATGGATGAAATGGGTGGATGGATGGATGGGTGGGGAGACTGTGCTTGTTTTGACCTGCGCTGTCGTATGCATGTGTACATAAATACATGTCGCCGGCAGTGTCGACAGCTTAACTGCCGACCTCGCGGTATAATGGCCAGCCTGATGTTTGGCAGAGGATGGAATTACTGTTCAAAGGGACTGCGGGTATTGCATGGTTAGTCACTACAAAGGAGACTCTGCCGAAAAATATGGTCGTATAATTTGTTATGATAATATGATCCTCACACACAGACACACACACACACAAAAACACAAAACAGACACACAACACACAGAAACACCACACACACACACACACACACACACACACACACACACACACACCCACTATGATCCACACACACACACACAACACAACACACACACAAACCACACCCAAAAACCACACAGATCCACACACAAACACACACACACACACCCACACACACAAAACACACCCCACACACACACACTCACACAGGGTTTTAAAAGAACGCTATTTTTTCAGGACAAAAACACAGCATGCGAATTTTCGGGGTAATTGCCCTTATCAACTGATCAAGCTGCAAAACGTCACTTACGCAATAGTTAAACGGTGAAAAATGAGATGCAGAACTAAGACACTTATCTGCTTTTTGTTGAGTTATGTTGTTTTCGCGTCCTAGTCGTGATAATGCGTTATGAGAATATGTAGCCTTTATTCCGTCTTGCGCTGGCGGAAGAAACTTATAGTGCACAATAAAATGACGTCGATCTGTATGTCTTATATCGAATGTCAGCCTGAACTTGAAGAAGTGACATTTCCAGATCAGAAAGCAGACTAGGACCGCCTTCGTTCTTTGGTTTCTTTGATACAGTCGTTGAACTTGCAAAGTCGGTGACGCTTCTGACGGGGATCTAGATTTACGTGTAAATGCCATCTCCATACGTTGGCATTCTCCGACCTCTCTCTGCGTTCCGTCTCTCTGTCTCTGTCACTGTTTGTCAGTATCTCGCGCAGTGCTGTACTGCGGATGCAGAAATTAAGGCCCCTCTGTCTTGAAAACCGAAACGAACAAATCGTTCTTCCTTTTAAAGCCCAGAGGAGATCAGCCTATAGCCATGCCTGCTTCGCCCATACCGGAAATGTCTTCCTTGTTCTAATATAGAATGACCTTTCCGGTCCATTCGCCTTCATTTTTTCCAACTCCTCTTCTTACTTCTGGGCGTAAAACACCAGTTTACTTACTTACTCTTCTGACTTTTTAACTGCGTTAGTTTTAGCTGGTTACGCTACATAGCCCCTGGTGTGAGCCTGCGGAATAAAATAGGTAACTCTGCTCGTAGTCACACGTTATTTAAGCAAGTTACCGTGTTGAGTGCCTGCGGAAATCTAAATAGGTACGAAAACATGTTATCATTGTGCGTCATAATGTAAACAGTGAATTTAGAGACATACTTATGGTTTGGACAAATGTCTGTCTGATTTTGTGCTGAATACGTCTCAGGTAATCCGTCTGGGAGTTCTGTGGGGTTTTTAAAAGGGATAGCTAAAGGGGTTAGAGCCCCGGGGGGGACTCGTGATCGAAAGGTCGCGGGTTCGAACCCCAAAAGGAGCGGGGGAAATTTTCTTCTCCCAAGGGTAAACTTTCTGTGCTGACTTTTTATTTCGGTATCCGTTCCACCCCCGTGTTTAACCGCAGTAGCACGTAAAAGATCCCCCGGGCAAATTTTGCCAACCCGGGGGCAGGTTTGGGAGGTTACAGCAAAAAACGCATACACCTTACTATGGGCTTTGCATGAAGTGACATGGTGCATTTGGGTTTGTTGGGGTTTTCCCCCAGAACGGCCGATTGGCAGAGTTTCCTTTTTGGGGCCCCCGCCATGGGGGGCTTAAGTACACCACTTCCCTGGGTATTCAAAAAAAAAAAAGGGGATAAAAAAAACCATTTACTCATGTGAAACATGAAGGCAGTGAGTCTGCTCGAGAGGGGGAAAAAAGCCCCCATAAAAAGCGATCAAAAAAATAATAAAATAAATTTAAAGAAAGGGGGCAAATGTAGATAATTATTTAGAGTGACTGGAAAGAAGTTAAATGTAGATAATTATTGAGAGTGACTGGAAAAAAGTTAAATGTAGATAATTATTTAAAGTGACTGGAAAAAAGTTAAATGTAGATAATTATTTAAAGTGACTGGAAAGAAGTTAAATGTAGATAATTATTGAGAGTGACTGGAAAGAAGTTAAATGTAGATAATTATTGAGAGTGACTGGAAAGAAGTTAAATGTAGATAATTATTGAGAGTGACTGGAAAGAAGTTAAATGTAGATAATTACTGAAAGTGACTGGAAAGAAGTTAAATGTAGATAATTATTGAGAGTGACTGGAAAGAAGTCAGATGTAGATAATTATTGAGAGTGACTGGAAAGAAGTCAGATGTAGATAATTATTGAGAGTGACCGTTTTGGCGCTTGGTTGTGTTTGTTATTGATTGTGTTGTGTGTAGAAATAACTGAGACAGCTTCTTACTTCTACACGCACCACATGAACTATTTTGCATGTTGGCGTGCCTAGCACCTGGTGAAAGGACCATAGTTGACGACACGCTCCACGTAAACTATTTTGCATGTTGGCGTGCCTAGCACCGTGTAAAAGGACAGTAGTTTATGTCACGCTCCACTTGAACTATTTTGCATTTTGGCGTGCCTAGCACCTTGTCAAAGGACAGTAGTTGATGACACGCTCCACGTAAACTATTTTGCATTTTGGCGTGCCTAGCACCTTGTCAAAGGACAGTAGTTGATGACACGCTCCACTTAAAATATTTTGCATTTTGGCGTGCCTAGCACCTTGTAAAAAGGGCAGTAGTTGATGACACGCTCCACTTAATTTTTTTCATTTTGGCGTGCCTAGCACCTTTTAAAAAGGGCAGTAGTTGAGACACGCTCCACTTGAACTATTTTGCATTTTGGCGTGCCTAGCACCTTTTAAAAGGACAGTAGTTGAGACACGCTCCACTTTTTCATTT
>JABMCL010001157.1:282500-287500 GCA_018857735.1 Alviniconcha marisindica | reverse complement strand
ACACACACACACACACACACACACACACACACACACACACACACACACACACACACACACACCACCACACACCACCACCACCACCACCACCACCACCACCACCACCACCACCACCAACGACAACAACAACAACAACAAAATGGTGGAAAATATAAAGAACTTTCCCCACCTCCATCCCCCCCCCCCCCCCCCCCCTGCACTTCTCCCCGTCCCTGATAAGCCATGTGTTTCTGTGGACGTTAAGCGCCATGTTTACTTACTTACTTACTTACTTACTTACTTGCTACACGTAGTACGTACGACGTTGCCCTAAGCTGGCTCTCCTCGTCTGTACGATCCAGGTGCGTGCATGCAATGTTATGTGATCGCTTGCTGATAATTGTCGAACTCGTAATTACTGTGCCGTAAATCGCCGTGCAGATAGCCGCTACGTTACCATGAAAGTCATCGTGCTGCACGACAACCCCGGCTGGCTTGAGCCTATACGCACGGGCCTCAGGCAGTGCGGGGTGGAGATGGAGGAGTGGATTTCGGACGAGACTTGTGTGGACCTGAGTCAACCTCCGCCCTCCGATGCTATCTTTTACAACCGTTGCAGCTCCTCTGGTCACACTAGAGGGCGCCCCAGGTCTCTGGACCAGGTAGGGCTCCCTTGTACCCGAGGGGCTTAGAGAGAGAGAGAGAGAGAGAGAGCGGAATTTGTTTATTTACGAGGGTAATGGAATCGGTACAGATACAGTGCTTTTTTACATCGAGCTATCGGGGCAAACAGTTAAGAACAACTTAGAGAGAGAGAGAGAGAGAGAGAGAGAGAGAGAGAGAGAGAGAAGAGAGAGAGAGAGAGAGAGAGAGAGATCAGTCGTCGTTTATTCTCTATCCCAAGATCTCTACTCGTTTTAATGGCTAAACGCAGAACCGTGGCGTGTATTTAGGTCGCTGAGCTGGTGTGATGTTTTCTCAGTCAGGGAATGCCGTCACATGATCTGGTACATTTGTGCGTGTTTTATATTGCCTTCGTATGTGTGACTCAGTCTCTCATTTGTTGCTGTGATACCTGATAGCCCTGTTGACGGATGGTCAAGTCTGTTTGTTGTCTTGTTAGATGCCCTAGCTGCTCTTTGTTTTGGGTGAATTATTTAGGTTCGTTGCATGCTGACTAGCTCGTCCTTCTGCGGTTTGGTGGTGGGGTTACTTTGGCCTTTTAAGGCCATGGCATATCCGTCTTCATTTGTCACTCGGTTGCTCTGTTCACGGGCGACCTGTAAATGTAATTGTGCCGTTTTCTTCTTCTAGTTACGCGTAAATATATGCGTTCAATTGCCTTTCTTCCCCTTACTAATACCGCCCCCCCCCCCCAACCCACCCTTCAGCCCACCTGCCCCACCCGCCTTGAACTGCTTCATTCGGATGGGAATCGGCGCCTTACACGCCTCCTCTTTAGTGTTTGATCACCTGTATCTATAACCCCCTTTTTCCTTGCTGGGTACTGTGGGCTGGTCTGTTGTGTCCTTTTTCCTTGCTGGGTACTGTGGGCTGGTCTGTTCTGACCTTTTTTCCTTGCTGGGTACGGTGGGCTGGTCTGTTGTAGCCTTTTTTTCCCTTGCTGGGTACGGTGGGCTGGTCTGTTGTGTCCTCCCTTGCTGGGTACGGTGGGCTGGTCTGTTGTGTCCTTTTTCCCTTGCTGGGTACTGTGGGCTGGTCTGTTGTGTCCTTTTCCCTTGTTGGGTACGGTGGGCTGGTCTGTTGTGTCCTCCCTTGCTGGGTACGATGGGCTGGTCTGTTGTGTCCTTTTTTCCTTGCTGGGTACGGTGGGCTGGTCTGTTGTGTCCTCTTTTTTCCTTGCTGGGTACGGTGTGCTGGTCTGTTGTGTCTGACCGGCGCTGTCCGGTGGCTGCACAGGGTGTGATGGTCTTGCGCTGGCTGGAGCAGCACCGCCGGGTGGTGGTGAACGGAGCGACGGCAGCGGAGCTGGAGGGCAGCAAGGCGCTGCAGTACATGACTGCCATCAAGCACGGCGTCGGGGTCCCCACGTCCCTCATCACCGTGCGTCCCACAGCCGAGGTACAGAGATGGGGGGGGGGGGGAGTATAGATCGAAGAAGAAGACAGACGGACAGACAGACGAGAACAGAAAGAGAACGGAGAGGGAAGAAGGACAGACAGACACAGAAAGAGAAGGGTCGAGAGAGAGAGAGAGAGAGAGAGAGAGAAGAAGAAGAGGGAGAGAGAGAGAGAGAGAGAGAGAGAGAGAGAGAGAGAGAGAGAGAGAGAAGAAAACAGAACGAAGAGAAGAAGAGGAGAGAAGAGAGTGAGAGGGAGAGAGAGAGAGAGAGAGAGAGTGAGAGAGAGAGAGAGAGGAGTGAGTGAGGAATGGGTGAATGAGCGAGAGAGATGAGAGAGAGAGAGAGAGAAAAGAGAGAGAGAGGTTAGAGAGAGAGAGAGAGAGAGAGAGAGAATTACAGGCATCAGAGAGAGAGAGAGAACTCGAACTTGAACTCGAAAACTTTATTTTACAAGGATTTAGTTTAGGTTCAGTCAAAAACCTGTCCAACAACTAGTCCTTGCTAAGCTATTGATGAGTAAATATAAAATTACAGACATCCTTTAATTCTCATGTCAAATGAATGCGGTCTTTATACCGAGACACCTCCGATATTTTACTTGGTCATAACCAACAACCCACGACAATGCAGAAGAACATGTCGGAGGGCTTCGTAGTCGACTTCCTTTTGTACAGCAATGAAACGTCACACTCTATAAATTAACTCAGAGCTCTGCCGTTCTGGCCATCCTTGTCATATAATTTATTATATCTCAGCTCAGGCCTCTTTTGACTCCTCAAACAGCTCATCGAGAAAGCGATCGGCAAGTCCAAGCCCTTCCTCATCAAGCCAGAGCGAGGCGGAGGGGGCCACAGCATCCGGTTCTACAACGAGGTTCAGGAGTTTCTCGCCGATCCCAGACCTCTGGAGTCCGTCACAGGACTCTTTGTCATCCAGGAGTTCATCCCCAACAAGGGCGGCGTCTACAGGTGGCCGGCTTCATCCATGTGCTCGTGCACGTTCCAGAGAGAGAGAGGGGGGGGGGGGAGAGGGGGGGGGAGGAGAGAGAGGGGGGGGGAGGGGAGGAGGGGGGGAAGAGAGTGGTTGGGTCCATGTGCTCGTGCATGTTCCAGAGAGAGAGAGGGAGGGAGGGATAGAGACGGAGAGGGAGGGAAAGAGAGAGGGGGGGGAGAAAGAGAGCTTGTGCACGTTCCAGAGAGACAGAGACACAGAGAGAGAGAGAGAGACAGACAGAGAGAGAGAGAGAGTCACATGACTCTTTGTTGTCCAGGAGTTCATTCCCAACAAGGGCGGCGCCTACAGGTGGCCGGTTGCAGACATGAGCTCGTGCACGTTCCAGAGAAAAAGAGTTGGAGGGAGAGAGATGGGGGAGGGAGGGAGACAGAGAGAGTGAAAGAGTGGTTGGATCCATGTGCTCGTGCAAGTTCCAGAGAGAGAGAGAGAGAGAGGTTGGTTGCATCCATGTGCTCGTGCACGTTCCAGAGAGACAGAGCGATGTCACAGGACACTTTGTTATCCAGGAGTTCATCCCCAACAGGTGCGGCGTATACAGGTGGCTGCTTGCACACCTGTGCTCGTGGACGTTCCAGATTGTGATTTTGTCCTAATAAATAGCGTTCTTTTGAACCTTGTATGTGTTTGGATTTTGTTTTAGAACGCTAGCGGTCATTCTTGTTTCAGATTTATTTATTTTTCTCTCAAAATCGTTCGAATCGAGGCCGAAGTAATCGTTTCACCCGACGGGGCGGACGCGCCCGGCAATTTTTAAGCGAGTGCTTCGGTGTTATGTTCTTTCCCCAGTATTAGTACTCAAGCGCTTTCGCAAATTTGACAGAAGGGGCTGACAGCATGAGACTTACATGAGACTTACAGAGGCAATTTCGGTGGACAGATGTGCGGATTATAAAGAATACGCTTCAGTGGCGCGGGCGTGTGTGTGTGTGTGTGTGTGTGTGTGTGTGTGTGTGTGAGAGAGTGGTAGTGGAGTGAGTGGAGAGAGAGAGAGAGAGAGAGAGGAGAGGAGAGGAGGAGGAGGAAGGGGGGGATGAGGTAGGATCGAAGCATAACAAGGCAGATTCAGAATATTCAAACAGATGAAGAGCTGGTGAGATTTTTCCCTAGACCGCTAACATCCCAGCCAGTGTATATACTGATATACACACAATCACTGTTTTCACCCGTCCCTAATACGCCTTATGGTTTCTGTGGACGTTAAGCACCATGTTTACTAATTTCACTGTTTTCAGGGCAGAATTCGTGGGGCAGCGTTACCTCTACACCAGCGTGACCCAGCCAGACTCGTCACAGTGCTTCGACCCGAACATGTGTCCACGCGAAATGCCCGCGTCCAGGTTCCGGATCCTCACCGACTTCGCAGCCAATCCGATCATTCCAAAGATCCAAGAGATGTTCCGAGCAACGGGAGTGGACAACGGAGCGGTCGAGTTCATTTTCGACGCTGAGGGGGTGGCGAGGGTGGTGGATGTCAACACCAACACGCTTTACAACACACAGGCTGAGGTGGGAGCTGGCACGGAGGAGGGGTGGAAGGCTGTGGCGCAGTACATCTGCACCAAACTGAAGGAGGAGGAGGAGAAAGTGACGCAATAATGATTGACAGGCGGAAGCGCGATCTGACGCGTCATTTCCGGTGTCGTCGATAATCCTTTTAGTTTTTTGTAGTAGCCTACCAGGCGCGGCGTGCTCTGTTCGAGATAAAAGTTCTGCTAATTAATGTGACCTACTTTGTTTTGTACATTGTATGCATAACAAAGGTGACATACAACTCTGTTTATAGGCAGATGTGACCTACGTTGTTTCGTACTCTATTTGTAGGCAGATGTGACCTACGTTGTTTCGTACTCTATTTGTAGGCAGATGTGCGTTGTTTCCTACTCTATTTGTAGGCAGATGTGACCTCCATTGTTTTGTACTCTAT
>JABMCL010001157.1:275000-277500 GCA_018857735.1 Alviniconcha marisindica | reverse complement strand
TGTGTGTGTGTGTGTGTGTGTGTGTGTGTGTGTGTGTGTGGTGGGGGGTGCGGGTGCGTGCGTGCGCGCGCAAGCGCTCGCACGCGTGTGCGTTCGTTCGTACGTGTTTACGCGTGCATGTGCAGTTTACGTAAGGTGTCTCAACATGCATGCAGTTTATCTTTGCATTCTTGACAGTGCGCCGAACTCTATTTTTATGTCAGAGCTTCTCGCTTTATAAATATTTCATTATCATTATTATCACGATTATTGCGTCAGATTCCACCGAAGACACACGGACCTGCAGTGCCAGACTGTCGGTGATCTCCGTCATGGGCCTCTGTTCGTTGAAGGCCCGCCTCATGGCCCAGTACTGGGGGAAGTTGAGGACGGAGGGCAGGGGTCCTTGATAGCTCGCCGTGTAGCGCGTGCGGTCTCCGTTGTTGGCCTCGCCCATCAGAAACACCGTGGCCCTGGCCGAGTAGTCGGATCAGAACCATTTAGGTACCTGTAGGGGTGCAAGCAGGTCTGATTCAGGCACTACTGTGTTTGGTGTGTGTGTGTGTGTGTGTGTGCGTGCGTGCGTGCGTGCGTGCGTGTGTGTGGTGTGTGAGTGTGCGTGCGTGCGTGCGTGCGTGCGTGCGTGCGTGCGTGCGTGCGTGCGTGCGTGCGTGCGTTCTTCCCCAGTGATGACATAAACACGCATTCTGATATTTTGAAAGTATGAGAAAATAAGGATTGACGGTGCTGATAAAGTGCATGGATATGTGTGATTAAGGGGCCTACTCACGAATATAAAATGAGAGGTTCTCTGCTTCATTTGTTGATTGTAAAGTAACGTTTCTCTTTGATAAATAAGGTTGAAGTTCAACTACAGAACATTAGACGATTGCCTTGGCGTATGTGGAATGAGTTGTTTTTATGTACCCCAGAAGAGCCAATGGATCATATAGTACTCAGGGATAATATAATGTTTCGGAGCTGAACCAATTTCCACAGACTGGCCTGTACAGGATAATGTTATTGTTTCTCTTTCTGCGGAGTTACCGGACCTCAGGAGCTGTGTGAAAGTCGAGGTGGCTGTCCTGGGCTCCCCGTCCCTAACAAGCCTTATGGTTTGTGTGGACGTAAAGCTCCATGAAAGAAGAAGAAGAAGCCAGCATTACCCCGGGTCCTAACAAGCCTTATGGATTGTGTGGACGTAAAGTTCCATGAAAGAGGCAGTCAGCATTACTCCCGTCCCTAACAAGCCTTATGGTTTGTGTTGAAGTAAAGTTCCAATCAATCAATCAATCAATCAATATTTTATTTTATGTCTGTTCACATCGAGGTGATATTAGACCCCCCAAAAATATATATACATATTATTTTTGTACTAATTTTCCCACAGGACTATGAACAATAGATCTGACGTAAAGTTCCATGAAAGAAGAAGTCAGCATTATCCCGGTCCCTAACTAGCCTTATGGTTTGTGTGGACGTAAAGCTCCATGAAAGAGGTAGTCAGCAGTAGTCAGCATTACTCCCGTCCCTAACAAGCCTTGTGGTTTGTGTGGACGTAAAGCTCCATGAAAGAGGTAGTCAGCAGTAGTCAGCATTACTCCCGTCCCTAACAAGCCTTATGGTTTGTGTGGACGTAAAGTTCCATGAAAGAGGTAGTCAGCAGTAGTCAGCATTACTCCCGTCCCTAACAAGCCTTGTGGTTTGTGTGGACGTAAAGCTCCATAAAAGAGGTAGTCAGCAGTAGTCAGCATTACTCCCGTCCCTAACTAGCCTTATGGTTTGTGTGGACGTAAAGCTCCATAAAAGAGGTAGTCAGCAGTAGTCAGCATTACTCCCGTCCCTAACAAGCCTTATGGTTTGTGTGGACGTAAAGTTCCATGAAAGAGGTAGTCAGCATTACTCCCGTCCCTAACAAGCCTTATGGATTGTGTGGACGTAAAGCTCCATGAAAGAGGTAGTCAGCATTAACCCGGTCCTTAACAAGACTTATGGATTGTGTGGACGTAAAGCTCCATGAAAGAAGAAGTCAGCATTAACCCGGTCCCTAACAAGCCTTATGGATAGTGTGGACGTAACGTTCCAGGAAAGAAGAAGTCAGCATTATCCCGGTCTCTAACAAGCCTTATGGATTGTGTGGACGTAAAGCTCCATGAAAGAGGTAATCAGCATTACTCCCGTCCCTAACAAGCCTTATGGATAGTGTGGACGTAAAGCTCCATGAAAGAAGAAGTCAGCATTATCCCGGTCTCTAACAAGCCTTATGGATAGTGTGGACGTAAAGCTCCATGAAAGAAGAAGTCAGCATTATCCCGGTCTCTAACAAGCCTTATGGATAGTGTGGACGTAAAGCTCCATGAATGAAGAAGTCAGCATTATCCCGGTCTCTAACAAGCCTTATGGATAGTGTGGACGTAAAGCTCCATGAAAGAAGAAGTCAGCATTATCCCGGTCTCTAACAAGCCTTATGGATAGTGTGGACGTAAAGCTCCATGAAAGAAGAAGTCAGCATTATCCCGGT
>JABMCL010001157.1:267500-270000 GCA_018857735.1 Alviniconcha marisindica | reverse complement strand
CATGTGTAAGATCTTTACCGGCCAATGTGCTAGTATACTTTAATCAACCAATTTCTATCTCTCCTCCACATTTTTCTCCGTTTTCACTCCTTTTTTGTGTAAACTGTGGCGTAAATTGACGATGTTTCAAGGATAATCGTAATTCAAGTGTGTCAACGGACTTGTATCAACATAGTGCATCACCCTTCTTCCTCCTCCTTTTTAGCTGATCGTTCTAGCCTGAAGGTCGCGTTATCGCTTTACTGGCATTCCGAATACCAAGCAGACTTCAGCTTTGCATACTCCCTTCACTCACGTCTGCGGCGCGTGCTTGGCCGATGAAGCCACTCGTGTCTTGAAGACGCTAGGGACTCACAGTAACACATACACCCACATCTTATCAACAGAGGAAATCGTGAGTCGAATGGTTCTATTGCCAGGAAGCCTCGGTGTTCACTGCATGTGGCAGGGTGCGCTAAGCAAGATGGCAGTGACAGTAGTAGTACTAAATATACCGGCATATAAATCCAGTGTCACTTTGCAAGCATCCACTGCCGGCCCACGTAGTGCTTCCTGCCCACATCTCTGCCACTGTTATACTCATGTCATAGCTAGTTCCGGTTTCCCTTTGTGTGCCGGCACGTGACTTGAAAACAAAAAGAGAAAAAGAGCGGGAGACAGAGATAAACGGGAGGAAGTAACACACACACGCACGCACGCACGCACGCACGCACGCACAAACACACACACACACACACACACACACACACACACACACACACACACACACACACACACACACACACACACACACACACACACACACACACACACACACACACACACACACACACACACACACACACACACACACCAAAAAATAAAACAACAACAAATAATGATGCCAATGCCGGATGATCATCAATATCGTCATCATAATCCCCCACGGGGAAACACAACATCTCCACAATCAAGTTAAACACAAACAATAAAGTTACTTCTCGTCCTCGTCCTCAGCAACACCGTGTACACGCAGCTGACTCATCTGACTAACCTTAACTCTGACAGCAACGCCGTGTACACGCAGCTGACTCATCTGACTAACCTTAACTCTGACAGCAACGCCGTGTACACGCGGCAGCTGACTCATCTGACTAACCTTAACTCTGACAGCAACGCCGTGTACACGCGGCAGCTGACTCATCTGACTAACCTTAACTCTGACAGCAACGCCGTGTACACGCGGCAGCTGACTCATCTGACTAACCTTAACTCTGACAGCAACGCCGTGTACACGCGGCAGCTGACTCATCTGACTAACCTTAACTCTGACAGCAACACCGTGTACACGCAGCTGACTCATCTGACTAACCTTAACTCTGACAGCAACGCCGTGTACACGCGGCAGCTGACTCATCTGACTAACCTTAACTCTGACAGCAACACCGTGTACACGCGAGCTGACTCATCTGACTAACCTTAACTCTGACAGCAACGCCGTGTACACGCGGCAGCTGACTCATCTGACTAACCTTAACTCTGACAGCAACACCGTGTACACGCAGCTGACTCATCTGACTAACCTTAACTCTGACAGCAACGCCGTGTACACGCGGCAGCTGACTCATCTGACTAACCTTAACTCTGACAGCAACACCGTGTACACGCGGCAGCTGACTCATCTGACTAACCTTAACTCTGACAGCAACGCCGTGTACACGCAGCTGACTCATCTGACTAACCTTAACTCTGACAGCAACACCGTGTACACGCAGCTGACTCATCTGACTAACCTTAACTCTGACAGCAACGCCGTGTACACGCGGCAGCTGACTCATCTGACTAACCTTAACTCTGACAGCAACACCGTGTACACGCAGCTGACTCATCTGACTAACCTTAACTCTGACAGCAACACCGTGTACACGCGGCAGCTGACTCATCTGACTAACCTTAACTCTGACAGCAACGCCGTGTACACGCGGCTGACTCATCTGACTAACCTTAACTCTGACAGCAACGCCGTGTACACGCGGCAGCTGATTCATCTGACTAACCTTAACTCTGACAGCAACGCTGATTCGTTCGATGAGGCAAAGTAAAAACAAAACAGGACACGCAGAACATTAGTTCCAAAACTAAACACTGCGGACCCAAGTGACGATCGATACACCAGAAACGTGACGCAGATCGAGAGAGAAACGAGCAGCAGATGACTGCTTTATGAGAAATAGCAGACCTACAAACATCCGAGTATATGGACTAGCTGCTACATGGGAGGTATATAAAAAGCAGTTTCGCCTTTAAAAAAAAAAAAAAAGATGAAGAGAAAGAAAAAGGTTAATAAGAGTAGATTACAGAACAAGCCGTGAAGTCATTGCGAAACAACGCTTATCATTGCATACCACAGGTACTTGAAACATTCTTCTTTAACACCAGTAGACGTGTGTGTGTGTGTGTGTGCGTGCGTGCGTGCGTGCGTGCGTGCGTGCGTGTGTGTGTGTGCATTTGTGTGTGTGTG
>JABMCL010001157.1:240000-262500 GCA_018857735.1 Alviniconcha marisindica | reverse complement strand
GAGATGTGCGGCTGTATGCAAATGTAGAGCTGGTATGAGAGGTTGGGCTGTTGGCAGATGTAGGGCTATTTTGAGACGTTGGTTTTTTGGCAGATGTAGGGCTGGTTTTGGATGTTGGGCTGTTGAAAGATGTAGGGCTAGATTGAGATGGTGGGCTGTTGGGAGATGTAGGGCTGGTTTGGGATGTTGGGCTGTTGAAAGATGTAGGGCTAGATTGAGATGGTGGGCTGTTGGGAGATGTAGGGCTGGTATGAGATGTTGGCAGATGTAGGGCTGGTTTGAGATATTGGGCTGTTGAAAGATGTAGAACTGGTTTGAGATGGTGGGCTGTTGGCAGATGTAGGGCTGGTTTGAGATGTTGGGCTATTGTCAGATGTAGGGCTGGTTTGAGATGTTCGGTTGTTAGTAGATGTAGGGCTGGTTTGAGATGTTGGGCTGTTGGCAGATGTAGGGCTGGTATGAGATGTTGGGCTGTTAGCAAGCGTTGGGATGGTAAGAGATGTAATGCTGTTGGCATATGTAGGACCTGAATGGGATGTAGCGCTAATGGGAGACGAAGAGCTGCTATGAGACGAAGGGCTGGTATGAGATGTTGGGCTATCGGCAGACGAAGGGCTCGTATGAGATGTTGGGCTGTTGGCAGATAAAGGGCTGGTATGAGATGTTGGGCTGTTGACCGACGATGGGCTGGTATGAGATGTTGGGCTGTTGGCAGAGAAAGGTTGGTATGAGATGTTGGACTGTTGTCAGACAAAGGGCTGGTATGAGATGTTGGGCTGTTGTCAGACGAAGGGCTGGTATGAGATTTTGGGCTGTTGGCAGATGTAGGGCTGGTATGAGATGTTGGGCTGCTGGCAGACGAAAGGTTGGTATGAGGTGTTGGACTGTTGTCAGACAAAGGGCCGGTATGAGATGTTGGGCTGTTGTCAGATGAAGGGCTGGTATGAGATGCTGGGGTGCTGGCAGACGAAGGAATGGTATGAGATGTTGGGCTATTGACAGACGATGGGCTGGTATGAGATGTTGGGCTATTGACAGACGATGGGCTGGTATGAGATGTTGGGCTGTTGTCAGACGAAGGGTTGTTATGAGATGATGAGGTGTTGGCAGACGAAGGAATGGTATGAGATGTTGGGCTGTTATCAGATGACGGGCTGGTATGAGATGTTGGACTTTTGGAAGACGATGAAATGGTATGAGATGTTGGGTTGTTGGTAGATGAAGGGCTGGTATGAGATGTTGGGCTGTCGGACGAAGGGATGGTATAAGATGTAATGCTGTAGACAGAGGAAGGAATGGTATGAGATGTTGGGCTATTGACAGACGAATGGCTGGTATGAGATGTTGGGCTGTTGTCAGACGAAGGGTTGCTATGAGATGATGGGGTGCTGGCAGACGAAGGAATGGAATGAGATGTTGGGTATTGGCAGACGATCGGCTGGTATGAATGTTGGGCTTTGCTGACGAGGGTTGCTATGAGATGTGGGGTGCTGCAGACGAAGGTTGTTATGAGATGTTGGCTTTGGCAGACGAAGGATGGTATGAATGTTGGCTTTGGCAGACGATGGGCTGGTATGAGATGTTCGGCTGTTGTCAGACGAAGGCTTGTTATGAGATGATGGGCTGTTGGCAGACGAAGGAATGGTATGAGATGTTGAGCTGTTGGCAGACGATGGGCTTGTATGAGATGTTGGGCTGTGGTCAGTCAAAGGGCTGGTATGAGATGTTGGGCTGTTGTCAGAAGATGGCTAGTATGAGATGTTGGGCTGTTGGCAGACGATGGGCTGGTATGAGATATTGGGCTGTTGTCAGATGACGGGCTGGTATGAGATGTTGGACTGTTGGCAGACGATGGGATGGTATGAGATGTTGGGTTGTTGGCAGATGAAGGGCTGGTATGAGATGTTGCACTATTGGGAGACGAAGGGCTGGTATGAGATGTTGGGCTGTTGGCAGACGATGGCCTGGTATGAGATGTTGGACTGTCGGACGAAGGGCTGGTATGAGATGTTGGGCTGTTGGCAGACGAATGACTTGTATGAGATGTAATGCTGTTAGCAAATGTAGGGCCAGTATGAGATGTTGGGCTGCTGGCAGACGAAGGAATGGTATGAGATGTTGGGCTGTTATCAGAAGATGGGCTGGTATGAGATGTTGGGCTGTTGGCAGACGAAGGGATGGTATGAGATGTTGGGTTGTTGGTAGACGAAGGGCTGGTATGAGATGTTGGGCTGTTGGTAGACGAAGGACTGGTATGAAATTTTGGGCTGTTGGCAGACGTTGAGCTGGTATGAGATGTTGGGCTGTTGGCAGACAATGGCCGGGTATGAGATGTTGGGCTGTCGGACGAAGGGCTGGTATGAGATGTTGGGCTGTTGGCAAACGAAGGGCTGGTACGAGATGTAATTCTGTTAGCAAATGTAGGGCCGGTATGAGATGTTGCGCTTTTGGAAGATGTAGGGCTGCTATGAGATGTTGGGCTGTTGTCAGACGAAGGGATTGTATGAGATGTTGGGTTGTTGGTAGACGAAGGGCTGGTATGAGATGTTGCACTGTTGGTAGAGGAAGGGCTGGTATTGGATGTTGGGCTATTGGCAGACGATGGGCTGGTATGAGATGTTGGGCTGTTGTCAGAAGATGGGCTAGTATGAGATGTTGGGCTGTTGTCAGACGAAGGGCTGGTATGAGATGTTGGCACTGTTGGTAGACGAAGGGCTGGTATGAGATGTTGGGCATTGCAGACGATGGGCTGGTATGAGATGTTGGGCTGTTGACAGACGATGGGCTGGTATGAGATGTTGGGCTGTTGGACAGACGATGGGCTGGTATGAGATGTTGTTTGTTGGTAGACGAAGGGCTGGTATGAGATGTTGGGCTGTTGGCAGACGATGGGCTGGTATGAGATGTTGGGCTGTTGACAGACGATGGACTGGTATGAGATGTTGGGCTGTTGACAGACGATGGGCTGGTATGAGATATTGGGCTGTTATCAGAAATAACACTGGTATGAAACGTTGGGCTGTTAGCAGTAGGAAGGTTGGTATGAGATGTTGGGCTGTCGGAGAAAGGACTGGTATGAGATGTTGGGCTGCTGACAGACGATGGGCTGGTATGAGATGTTGGGCTGTTGACAGACGATGGGCTGGTATGAGATGTTGGGCTGTTGGCAGACGAAGGGCTGGTATGAGATGTTGGGCTGTTGGTAGATGAAGGGCTGGTATGAGATGTTGGGCTGTTGGCAGACGAGCTAGAGGTTTGCCGGGGTATGAGATGTTGGGCTGTTGGCAGACGAAGGGCTGGTATGAGATGTTGGGCTGTTGACAGACGAAGGGCTGGTATGAGATGTTGGGCTGTTGGCAGACAAATGGGCTGGTATGAGATGTTGGGCTGTTGGCAGACGAAGGGCTGGTATGAGATGTTGGGCTGTTGGCAGACGATGGGCTGGTATGAGATGTTGGGCTGTTGGTAGAAGGCGGGTATGAGATGTTGGGCTGGGACGAAGTGTATGAGATGTTGGGCTGTTGGCAAGACGAAGGGCTGGTATGAGATGTTGGGCTGTTGGCATACGAAGGGCTGGGTATGAGATGTTGCGCTTTTGGAAGATGTAGGGCTGGTATGAGATGTTGGGCTGTTGGCAGATGTGGGACTGGTATGAGATGTTGGGCTGTTGTTAGACGAAGGGATTGTATGAGATGTTGGGTTGTTGTCAGACGAAGGGATTGTATGAGATGGTGGGCTGTTGGCAGATGTAGGGCTGGTATGAGATGTTGGGCTGTTGGTAGACGATGGCCGGGTATGAGATGTTGGGCTGTCGGACGAAGGGCTGGTATGAGATGTTGGGCTGTTGGCAAACGAAGGGCTGGTATGAGATGTTGGGCTGTTGGCATACGAAGGGCTGGTATGAGATGTTGCGCTTTTGGAAGATGTAGGGCTGGTATGAGATGTTGGGCTGTTGGCAGATGTGGGACTGGTATGAGATGTTGGGCTGTTGTCAGACGAAGAGATTGTATGAGATGTTGGGTTGTTGTCAGACGAAGGGATTGTATGAGATGGTGGGCTGTTGGCAGATGTAGGGCTGGTATGAGATGTTGGGCTGTTGTCGGACGAAAGGATTGTATGAGATGTTGGGTTGTTGGTAGACGATGGGCTGGTATGAGATGTTGGGCTATTGGCAGATGATGGGCTGATATGAGATGTTGGGCTATTGACAGACGATGGGCTGGTATGAGATGTTGGGCTGTTGGCAGACGAAGGGCTGGTATGAGATGTTGGGCTGTTGGCAGACGAAGGGCTGGTATGAGATGTTGGGCTATTGGCAGACGATGGGCTGGTATGAGATGTTGGGCTGTTGACAGACGATGGGCTGGTATGAGATGTTGGGCTGTTGACAGACGATGGGCTGGTATGAAACATTGGGCTGTTATCAGAAATAACACTGGTATGAAACGTTGGGCTGTTAGCAGACGAAAGGTTCGTATGAGATGTTGGGCTGTCGGAGGAAGGACTGGTATGAGATGTTGGGCTGTTGGCAGACGATGGGCTGGTATGAGATGTTGGGCTGTTGGTTGACGATGGGCTGGTATGAGATGTTGGGCTATTGGCAGACAAAGGGCTGGTATGAGATGTTGGGCTGTTGACAGACGATGGGCTGGTATGAGATGTTGGGCTGTTGACAGACGATGGGCTGGTATGAGATGTTGCAATGTTGGTAGACGAAGGGCTGGTATGAGATGTTAGGCTATTGGCAGACGATGGGCTGGTATGAGATGTTGGGCTGTTGACAGACGATGGGCTGGTATGAGATGTTGGGCTGTTGACAGACGATGGGCTGGTATGAAATATTGGGCTGTTATCAGAAATAACACTGGTATGAAACATTGGGCTGTTAGCAGACGAAAGGTTGGTATGAGATGTTAGGCTGTCGGAGGAAGGAATGGTATGAGATGTTGGGCTGTTGGCAGACGATGGGCTGGTATGAGATGTTGGGCTGTTGGTTGACGATGGGCTGGTATGAGATGTTGGGCTGTTGGCTGACGATGGGCTAGTATGAGATGTTGGGCTGTTGGCTGACGATGGGCTAGTATGAGATGTTGGGCTGTTGACAGACGATGGGCTGGTATGAGATGTTGATCTGTGAGAAATAGCGCTGCTATGAGATGTTAGTGTGTTATCAGAAGTCGGGCTGATAGCAGATGTAGGGGTGGTTTGAGATATTGGGCTGGTAGCTGATGTCAAAATGGTAGGAGATGTCGGGGTATTATCAGAAGTAGAGCTGGTAGCAGATGTTGGGCTGGCAGAAAACATAAGACTTGTATGAGTTGTAGGGACATTACTAGTTGTAGTACTGACATGAGGAGTAATTTCAAGGCTTGTAGCAGACGCAGGGCTGGTACTATATGTGGGGTTGTTAGCAAACGTAGGATAGATATCAGATGTTTGACTGCCTGTATATGCAGGGCTAGCATGAGAAGTTGGTCCGTTACTAGATGATGGGTTGGTATGAGATGGTGGGCTGGTAACAAATGCAGGACTGGTATGCGAACTATGGTTGGTAACAGATGTGGGGCTGGCATAGGATGTACGGCTGGCAACAGAACTAGGAATGCTGTGAGATGTTGGGCTTGCAGCAGAGGTACGGCTTGTATGAGACGTAGGACTGGTATGAGATGTAGGACTGTCGGACAGAGCTGGGCTAGAATGAGATGTTAGGCTGCTGCCAGATGCAGGACTGATATGAGAAGTAGATCTGGTTGCAGATGTAGGGTTGGTGTAAGAAATAGGGTTGGTATGAGATGTAGGGCTGGTATGAGATATTGGGCTGGTGGGAGATGTAGGGCCGGTATGAGAAGTAGGACTGGTAGCAGATGTAGGACTGTTATGAGGTATTGGTCTGGTAGCAGATGTAGGGTAATTAGTATCAGAAGTTGGACTGGTAAAAGATGTAGGGCTGATACGAGAAGTTGGACTGGTAACAGATGTAGGACTGGTACGAGAAATAGGACTGGTAACAAGTGTAGGAACGTTATGAGGTATTGGACTGGTAGCAGATGTGGGATAACTGGCATGAGAAATGGGACTGGTAGGACTGGTACGAGAAGTAGGACTGGTAGCAGGTGTAACACTTGTTTGAGTCATTGGGTTGGTTGGAGACGCAGAGCTGGTATGAGAAGTAGAACTGGCAGGAGATGCAGGACTGGTATCATATACTGGGCTGTTAGGAGCTGACGGGCTCGCTTGAGATGTTGGGCTGGTAGAAGGCTTAAGGCTGGTGGGAGATATAGAACTAGATGAAGGGTTGGCGTGAGACGCTGGGCTAATCGTAGATGTAGGTCTGGTATGAAATGTAGGGCTTTTACCAGGCGTATGGTTGCTAGGAGAGGTGGGGCTGTTTCCAGACGTAGATCTCGTATCCGATGAGGGAATGTTGCCAGAGGTAGAGTTGGTATGAGATGTGAGGCTGTTAGCTGACGAGGGAGTGGTGTGAGGTGTGGGGGTGTTACTAGACGTAGGACTGGGGTGAGGTGTGGGGGTGTTACTAGACGTAGGACTGGTGTGAGGTGGGGGGGTGTTACTAGACGTAGGACTGGTGTGAGGTGTGGGGGTGTTACTAGACGTAGGACTGGTGTGAGATGTGGGGGTGTTACTAGACGTAGGACTGGTGTGAGGTGTGGGGGTGTTACTAGACGTAGGAGTATGGTGAGAGGTGGGGGTGTTACTAGACGTAGGACTGGTGTGAGGTGTTGGGGTGTTACTAGATGTAGGAGTGGCGTGAGATGAGGGGGTGATAATCTCCGAAGGATTAGTCTGAGATGTGAGGATATTACTAGACGCAAAACTGGTGTGAGATGTAGGTGTGTTACCAGACGTAGGTTTCAAGTGAGATGTGGGGATGTTACTAGACGAAAGGCTGGTGTGAGATGTGGCGGAGGTACTAAACGTTGCACTGGTGTGAGATGTGGTGGTCTTACTAGTCGAAGGGCTGGTATGAAATGTGGGGATACCACCAGACGTAGGACTGGTGTGAGATGTGAGGATGTCACCAGACGTAGGACTAGTATGAGATGTGGGTGTTGGGATGTTAATAGACGAAGGGCTGGTGTCAGATGTGGGAGTGTTACTAGACATAGGACTTGCGTGAGATGTGCGGGTGTTACTAGACGTAGGACTGGTATGAGATGTGGTGATATCACCAGGCGTAGGACTAGTTTGAGATGTGGGGGTGTCACCAGACGTAGGACTGGTGTGAGATACGGGAGTGTCACCAGACGTAGGACTGGTGTGAGGTGTGGAGGTGTTACTAGACGTAGGACTGGTGTGAGATGAGGGGATGTTACTAGACGAAGGACCGGTTTGAGCTGTGGAGGTGTTACTAGACGAAGGGCTTGTGTGAGATGTGGGGGTGTTAGACGAAGGACCAGTTTGAGGTGTGGGGGTGTTACTAGACGAAGGGCTGGTATCAGATGACGAAGGGCCGTCACCAGACGTAGGACTGGTGTGAGATTTAGTGGTGTCAGCAGACGTACGACTTGTTTGAGATGTGGCGGTGTCACCGGGCGTAGGACTAATGTGAGAGGTGTGGGTGTCACCAGACGTAGGACTGGTGTGCGACGTAGGGATGTTACTAGACGAATGGCTGGTGTGAGATGTGGGAGTGTTACTAGACTTAGGACTTGTGTGAGATATGCGGGTGTTACTATACGAAGGGCTGGTAAGAAATATTGGCGTGTCACCAGACGTACTGTTGTTAGGTGTGGAAACGTTATTAAACGTAGGACTGGTGTCAGATGAGTGGGTGTTACTATACGTACGACTGCTGTGAGATGTAGGGGAGTTACTAGACGTAGGTTTCGTGTGAGATGTGGGGGCGTGAGATGTAGTGGTGTTAGTAGAGGAAGGGATGGTATTAAATGGGGTAGTACCACGAGACGTAGGACTGGTGTAAGATGTAGGGGTGTCACCAGACGTAGGACTGGTGTGAGATGTGGGGATGTTACTCGACGCAAGACTAATGTGAGATGTTGGAACATTACTAGACGTAGGACTGGTGTGAGATGTGGGGTAGACAGTAGACGTAGATGTGGAGGTGTTACCAGACGTAGGACTGGTGTAAGAAGTGGGTGTATTACTAGACGTCAAACTGGTGTGAGATGTGGGGCTGCTGTTAGATGTAGGACTCGCGTGAGAAGAGGGGGTGGTAATAACCGTAGCACTAGTGTGAGATGTGGGGGTGTTACTAGAAGTAGGACTGCTGTGAGATATAGGGGTGTTACTAGACGAAAGGCTGGTATGAGATGTGACGGTGCTACTTTAAACGTACCACTGATGTGAGATGTGGTGGTGTTACTAGAGGAAGGGCTGGTATGAAATGTGGGAGTACCACTAGACGTATGACTAGTGTGAGATGTGGTGATATCACCAGACGTAGGACTGGTGTGAGTTGTGGGAGTGGCACCAGACGCAGGATTGGTGTGAGATGTGTGGGTGTCACCAGACGTAGGACTAGTTAGATATGTGGGGATATCGCCAGACGTAGGACTGGTGTGAGATGTGGGGGTGTTACCAGACGAAGGGCTAGTGTGAAATGTGGGAGTGTTACTAGGACATAGGTGTTGTATGAGATGTGCTGGTGTTACTAGAAGAAGGGCTGGGAAGAGATGTGAGGGTGTCCCCGGATGTAGGACTTCTGTGAGGTGCGAGGGTGTTACTAGACGTATGATTGGGATGAGATGTGGGGGTGTTACTAGACGAAGGGTTGGTATCAGACGTAGGGCCGTTAACAGACGTAGGACTGGTGTGGGGTGTGGCGATGGTGCTGGACGTAAGACTAGTGTCTGAGGTGGGGATGTTACTAGACGTAGGACTGGTGTGAGATGTGCTAGCGTTACTAGACGTAGTGCTGGTGTGCAATAAGGGAGTGTCACCAGACGTAGGACTGGTGTGAGATGTAGTGGTGTCACCAAATGTAGGACTGGTGTAAGGTGTGGGGTTGTTATTAGACGGAGGGCCGGTGTGAGATGTGGGTGTGTTACTAGACGAAGGGCTGGTGTGAGATGTAGGAGTGTTACTAGACGAAGAGCTGGTGTGAGATGTGGGAGTGCTACTAGACGTAGGACTGGTGTGAGATTTGGGGGTGTCACCAGACGTAGGACTGCTGTGGGGTGTGAGGGTGACAGCAGACGTCGGACTGGTGTGAGATGTGGGAGTGTCACCAGACGTAGGACTGGTGTGAGATGTGGGGGTGTCACTAGACGTCGGACTGGTGTGAGACGTGCGTGTGTTACTAGACGATGGGCTGGTAAGAGATGCTGGAGTGTCAACAGACGTAGGACTAATGTGAGATGTGGGGGTGTTATTAGACGTAGGACTAATGTGAGGTGTGGCTATAGTACTAGACGTAGGACGGGTGTGAAATGTGCGGGCGTTACTAGACGCAGTGCTGGTGTGTGATAAGGGGGTGTCACTAGACGTAGGACTGGAGTCAGATGTGGGATGGTCAGTAGACGTAGGACTAGTGCGAGATGTGGGGGTGTTACCAGACGTAGTGCTTGTATATGATATGGAAGTGTTACTAGACGTGGGACTGGTGTGAGATGTGGGCGTGTTACTAGACGTAGGACTGGTGTGAGATGTGGGGATGTTACTAGATGGTTTCGTGTGAGGTGTGGTACTAGACGAAGGGCTGGGAATAGATGCGGTGTTGCTACTAAAGGTCGGACTGGTGTGTGACGTGGGGGTGTTACTAGACGATGGGCTGGTATGTAATGTAAGAGATGTAAGAGATGTAGGGATTTCTGATGAAGTAGGTCTGGAATGAGATGTAAGGCTGCTACCAGATATAGGACTGGTACGGGAAGTAGGCCCCGAAGAAAATGTAGGACTTGTATGAGAAATAGGACTGGTGTGAGATGTAGGGGTATTACTAGACGTTGGGCTCGTGTGAGATTTGGGGGTGTCACCAGAGGTAGGACTGATGTGATATGTGGGGGTGTCACCAGACGTAGGACTGGTGTGAGATGTGGGGGTATTACTAAACGTTGGGCCAGTGTGAGATGTGAAGGTGTCACCAGACGTAAGACTGGTGTGAGATGTGGGGGTGTCACTAGACGTAGGACTGGTGTGAGATGTGGGGATGTCATCAGACGTAGGACTGGTGTGAGATGTGGGGGTCTCACCAGACGTAGGAGTGGTGTGAGATGTGGGGGTATTACTAGACGTTGGGCTCGTGTGAGATTTGGGGGTGTCACCAGAGGTAGGACTGATGTGATATGTGGGGGTGTCACCAGACGTAGGACTGGTGTGAGATGTGGGGGTATTACTAAACGTTGGGCTCGTGTGAGATGTGGGGGTGTTACTAGACGTAGAGACGGTATGAGATGTGGGGGCCTTACTAGAGAAAGGGCTGGTGTGAGATGTGGGGACGTCACCAGACGTAGCACTGGTGTAAGATGTGGGGCTGTCACCAGACGTAGGACTGGTGTGAGATGTGGGGGTGTTACTAGACGTAGGACTGGTGTGAGATGTGGTGATAGCGCCAGACGTAAGACTGGTGTGAGATGTAGGTGTGTCACCAGACGTAGGACGTCTGTGGGATGTGGGGTTGTCACCAGAAGTAGGACTGGTGTGAGATGTGAGTGTGTTACTAGACGAAGGGCTAGTATGAGATCTGGGAGTATCAATAGACATGGGGCTTGTGTGAGATGTGGGGGTGTCACCAGACGTAGGTTTCGTGTGAGATGTGAGGGTGTTACTAGACGAAGGGCTGGTCTGAGATGTGACGGTGCTACTAAACGTAGCACTGGTGTGAGATGCGGGGGTGTCACCATACGTAGGACTAGTGTGAGATGTGGGAATGTTACTAGACATAGGACTTGTGTGAGATGTGGAGGTGTTACTAGACGAAGGGATGGGAAGAGATGTGGGGGTGACACCAGACGTAGGACTTGTATGAGATATGTTTTTTTTACTAGACGCAGGGCTGGTATGAGATGTAGTGGTCGTACCAGACGTAGGACTGGGTTGAGATGTGGGGATGGTACTAGACGAAAGGCCCGTGGGAGATGTGCTGGCGTTACTAGACATAGTGCTGGTTTGTAATAAGGGAGTGTCACTAGACATAGGACTGGTGTGAGGTGTGGGGCTGTTACTAGACGAAGAAGTGGTGTGAGATGTGGGGGTGTCACCAGTCGAATGACTGGTGTGGAATGTGGGGGCGACAGCAGATGTCGGACTGGTGTGAGATGTGCTGGGGTCACCAGACGTAGAACTTGTCTGAGATGTGGGTGTGGTACTAGACGTAGGACTGGTGTGAGATGTGGGGATGTGACTAGACGTAGGACTGGCGTGAGATGTGGTGGTGTTACTAGACGAAGAGCTTGTGTGAGATGTGGCGCTTCTACTAAACGTAGCACTGGTGTGTGATGTGGGGGTGTTACTAGACGATGGGCTGGTATGAAATGTAAGAGATGTAAGAGCGGTAAGTGATGTAGGGATTTCTGATGAAATAGGTCTGGAATCAGATGTAAGGCTGCTACCAGATATAGGACTGGTACGGGAAGTAGGCCCCGAAGAAAATGTAGGACTGATATGAGAAATAGGGCTGGTAGGAGAGATAAGACTTGCGTGAGGTGTTGGGTTGTCACTAGATGTAGGGTCGGTATGATAAGTAGGAATGGTAGCAGATGTAGGAATGGTATGGGATACTGGGTTTGTAGGAGATGTGGGGCTGGTATGAGAAGTAAGACGAGTAGCAGATGTAGGGCTGGTAGGAATTACTGAGCCAGTAAAGGATGTAGGGTTTGTATGAGAAAAAAGATTTGGTAGCGATACAGGACTGGTTGCAGACGCAGGGTTGGTATTATATATTAGACTGGTAGCAGATGTAAGGCTGGTATGAGAAGTAGGACTGGTAGCAGATGCAGGGTTGGTATAATATGTTAGACTGGTATGAGACACTGGGCTGGTAGCAGATACAGGACTGGTTTGAGATACCAGGCTGGTAGAAGATGTAGGACTGGTATTGAAAGTAGCACTTGTAGTAGACGTAGGGCTTGTATGAGAAGTGGGACTGGTAGCAGATGTGGGACTGCTGTTAGAAGTTGTGCTGATATGAGATATAGTGCCATCGCCAGATGTAAGGCTAATATGAGATGTTCGACTGGTAGCCGATTTGGGACTGGTATGAAACGTAGGTCTGGTAGCAGACGTAGGGTTGGTATAAGATGTACGGCTGGTATTAGAAGCAGGGCTGGTCGCAGATGTCGGACTGGCATGAACAGTAGGAATGTCAAAAGATGTGGTGATGGTATGCGATGTGGGGGTGGTAACAGGTGTATGAACGGTTGGGGATGTGTGGTTGCTAATGACAGATGATGAGCTGGTATGAAATATAGGGCTGTTAGTAGATGTGGGGTTTGTATAAGATGTTGGGATGTTAGCAGATGTGGGGGTTGTATAGGATGAAGGGCTGCTAGGAGATTGAGCCGTGATACCGCTGCTAGAAGATGTAGCTGTTGTATCGCTGGTGGGTATATCAGCTGATGTATCACTGCTGGTTAATGTAGCAGGTGTTGGACTGGCAGTGGGTGTAGAGTTGGTAGCGTTTGCATAGCTGGCTGTAGGACTGGTAATTAGGGGTATATTGTTGGTAGAATCTGTAGCGGTGGTACGCGTTGAATATCTTGTAAGCGATGTATGCCTTGTTTGATGTGTCGACGACAGAAATCTGAGGAAAAAGCAAATGATTTCGATTAAGGTTGCAGTGTATATGTAGTCACAAAGCAAATATGTCTACATAGTTAAGCAAATAAATGACATGCTCACAAAAGACAAAGCTGCCTGCTGTGTTGAATATACTACATTAAAGTTACAAGCAGTTCTCTCTCTTTGTCTACATAGTTAAGCAAATAAATGACTGCTCACAAAAACAACTCCTGCTGTGTTAATACTCTCATTAAATTCAACAGTTCTCTCTCTCTCTCTCTCTCTCTCTCCTCCCTCTCTCTCTCTCTCTCTCTCTCTCTCTCTCTCTCTCCCCCTTCCTCTCTCCTTCCTCCCACACACCCACACACACACAACACACCACACACACAACCACACACACCACACACACGCGCACGCACACACACACGCACACACATGCAGGCAGGCAGGCAGGCAGACAGACAGGCATGCCACGCACGCACGCACGCACGCACGCACGCACGCACGCACGCACGCACGCACGCACACACACACACACACACACACACACACACACACACACACACACACACACGTATAGCAATGCAACATAAACAATTACAATGTATATATCAGTATGGACCTTTTTGGATTACCCGTTTGACACTGACATAGGACCGGTAGTGGATGTCAGAGACACAGGGCTGGCAGCAGACGTCAGAACCCCAGGGACGGTAGACGTTACTGGCGTAGGACTGCTAGCAGATTCCATAGACGTTGTGCTGGTAGCAGATGTCAGAGACCCGGGGCTGGCTCCTGATGTCACAGACGTATGACTGGTAGCAGATGCCATAGATGCGGAGTTGGTAGCGGATGTCACAGACATAGGGCTGGCTGCTAACGTCACAGTCGTATGGCTGGTATCAGATGTCACATGCACAGGGCTGCTATCAGATGTCACAGACGTAGGGCTGCTATCAGATGTCACAGACGTAGGGCTGTTAGCAAATGTCACAGACGTAGGGCTGTTAGCAAATGTCACAGACGTAGGACTGCTATCAGATGTCACAGACGTAGGGTGTTATCAGATGTCACAGACGTAGGGCTGTTAGCAGATGTCACAGACGTAGGGCTGTATCAGATGTCACAGACGTAGGGCTGTACAGATGTCACAGACGTAGGGCTGTTACAGATGTCATAGACGTGGGAGCTGTATCAGATGTCACAGACGTAGGGTATGATTAGATGTCACAGACGTAGGGCTGTTACAGATGTCACAGACGTAGGGCTGTTACAGATGTCACAGACAGTAGGGCTGCTACAGATGTCCAGCCGTAGGGCTGGTAAGATGTCACGACGTAGGAGCTGTAGCAGATGTCCAGACGTGGGACTGGTACAGATGTCACAGACGTGGGATGGCTATAATGTCACAGACGTAGAGCTGGTGCAGATGTCCAGACGTGGAGTGGTACGATGTCACAGACGTAGGGCTGTGCAGATGTCACAGACGTAGGGCTGTTAGCAGATGTCACAGACGTAGGACTGCTATCAGATGTCACAGACGTATTGTTGTTATCAGATGTCACAGACGTAGGGCTATTATCAGATGTCACAGACGTAGGGCTGTTATCAGATGTCACAGACTTAGGGCTGTTAGCAGATGTCACAGACGTAGGGCTGCTATCAGATGTCATAGACGTGGGGCTGTTATCAGATGTCACAGACGTAGGGATGTTCGCAGATGTCACAGACGTAGGGCTGTTATCAGATGTCACAGACGTGGGGCTGTTAGCAGATGCACTAGACAGTGGGTTAACAGTAGAAGTCGCATTCGTAGGTGTGGTAGATGTCACGGACTGAAATTCGGTAGATGTCGCAGATGTGGGAGTGGTAGATGTCGCAGACGTGGGAGTGGTAAATGTCATTGACATAGTAGTGGTAGATGTCGCAGACGTGGGAGTGGTAGATGTCACTGACGTGGGAGTGGTAGATGTCGCAGACGTGAGAGTGGTAGATGTCGCAGACGTGGGAGTGGTAGATGTCACTGACGTAGGAGTGGTAGAAGTTACAGACGTGGGAGTGGTAGATGTCGCAGACGTGGGAGTGGAAGATGGCATTGACGTGGGAGTGGTAGATGTCGCAGACGTAGGAGTGGTAAATGTCATTGACATGGGAGTGGTAGATGTCGCAGACGTGGGAGTGGAAGATGGCATTGACGTGGGAGTGGTAGATGTCGCAGACGTAGGAGTGGTAAATGTCCTTGACATGGGAGTGGTAGATGTCGCAGAGGTAGGAGTGGTAAGTGTTATTGACATATGAGTGGTAGATGTCTCAGACGTGGGATTGGTGGATGTCATTGACGTGGGAGTGGTAGAAGTTACAGACGTGAGAGTGGTAGAGGTCGCAGACGTGAGAGTGGTAGATGTTGCAGACATGGGAGTGGTAGATGTCGCAGACGTGGAAGTGGTAGATGGCATTGACGTGGGAGTGGTAGATGTCACTGACGTGGGAGTGGTAGAAGTTACAGACGTGGGAGTGGTAGATGTCGCAGACGTGGGAGTGGAAGATGGCATTGACGTGGGAGTGGTAGATGTCGCAGGCGTAGGAGTGGTAAATGTCATTGACATGGGAGTGGTAGATGTCGCAGACGTGGGAGTGGTAGATGTCATTGACGTGGGAGTGGTAGATGTCATTGACGTGGGAGTGGTATATGTTATTGACGTGGGAGTGGTAGATGTCGCAGAGGTAGGAGTGGTAAATGTCATTGACATGGGAGTGGTAGATGTTGCAGACGTTGGATTGGTGGATGTCATTGACGTGGGAGTGGTAGAAGTTACAGACGTGGGAGTGGTAGATGTCGCAGACGTGGGAGTGGTAGATGTCACTGGCGTGGGAGTGGTAGAAGTTACAGACGTGGGAGTGGAAGATGGCATTGACGTGGGAGTGGTAGATGTCGCAGACGTAGGAGTGGTAAATGTCCTTGACATGGGAGTGGTAGATGTCGCAGATGTAGGAGTGGTAAATGTTGTTGACATATGAGTGGTAGACTTCTCAGACGTGGGATTGGTGGATGTCATTGACGTGGGAGTGGTAGAAGTTACAGACGTGGGAGTGGTAGAGGTCGCAGACGTGGGAGTGGTAGATGTTGCAGACATGGGAGTGGTAGATGTCGCAGACGTGGGAGTGGTAGATGGCATTGACGTGGGAGTGGTAGATGTCGCAGACGTGGGAGTGGTAGATGGCATTGACATGGGAGTGGTAGATGTCGCAGACGTGGGATGGTAGATGTCATTGATGTGGGGGTGGTAGATGTCGCATACGTAGGAGTGGTAAATGTTGCAGACGTAGGAGTGATAGATGTCATTGACGTGGGAGTGGTAGATGTCGCATACGGAGGGGTGGTAAATGCCATTGGCATAGGAGTGGTAGATGTCGCAGACGTGGGATTGGTGGATGTCATTGGCGTGGGAGTGGTAGATGTCGCAGACATGGGAGTGGTAGATGTCGCAGACGTGGGAGTCATAGATGTCAATGACGTCTGAGTGGTAGATGTCGCAGACATGGGAGTGGTAGATGACATTGACGTAGGAGTGGTAGATGTCGCAGACGTGGGAGTGGTAGATGTCGCAGACGTGGGAATGGTAGATGTCATTGACATGGGAGTGGTAGATGTCGCAGACGTATGAGTGGAAGATGTCACTGACATAGGAGTGGTAGATGTCGCAGACGTGGGATTGGTAGATGTCGCAGACGTGAGAGTGGTAAATGTTGCTGACGTAGGAGTGGTAGATGTCATTGACGTGGGAATGGTAGATGTCGCAGACGTAGGAGTGGTAAACATTGACAAAGGAGTGGTAGATGTCGCAGACGTGGGATTGGTGGATGTCATTGACGTGGGAGTGGGAATGGTAGATGTCACAGACGTGGGAGTGGTAGATGTCGCAGACATGGGAGTGGTAAATGTTGCAGACGTAGGAGTGGTAGATGTCATTGACGTGGGAGTGGTAGATGTCGCAGACGTAAGAATGGAATATGTCATTGTCATAGGAGTGATAGATGTCATTGATGTGGGAGTGGTAGATGTCATTGATATGGGAGGGGTAGATGTTGCAGACGTAGGAGTGGTAGATGTCGCAGACGTAGGAGTGGTAGATGTCGCAGACGTGGGAGTGGTAGATGTCATTGACGTAGAAGTGGTAGATGTCATTGACATAGGAGTGGTAAATGTTGCAGACGTAGGAGTGGTAGATGGGATTGACGTGGGAGTGGTAGATTTCATTGACGTGTGAGTGGTAGATGTCACTGACATAGGAGTGGTAGATGTCGCAGACGTAGGAGTGGTAAATGTCGCAGACGAAGGAATCGTAGACGTCGCTGGAGTAGGAATGGTAGATGTCACAGACGCTGGTGTAGTAACTGTCGCTGATGTAGGTGTGGCAGATGTCTCAGTTGTAAGTGTGGTAGATGTCACAGACATAGGGCTGTTCTCGGATGTCAGAAACGTGGGGCTGTTAGCAGATGTCACAGACAACGGGCTGCTACCAGATGTCACGGACGTCGGGCTGGTATTAAATGTCACGGACGTCGGGCTGGTATTAAATGTCACGGACGTAGGACTGTTAGCAAACGTCACAGATGTTGGGCGGGTGTCTGATGCCATAGATGTGAGACTGGTAGGACTGGTGGGTGATGCACCTGAGGAAGCCGTGGTAGGTGAGGACAGAGCGCTATCGGATGAGACCAGTGGTGTACCTGTGGGTGATACAGATGGTGCAGGGCTAGAGGGTGATGTACCACTAGTGGCTAATGTAGGAGATATGCCACTGGTGGGCGTTGTTGGCGAACTAGGACTAGTGGCTGAAGAAAGACTGTTGTAAGGTGTTGGCGAAGTGGGACTGTCGGCTAATATAGGAGAACTAGGACTAGTGGGTGAATCAAAACTGTTGTATGGTGTTGGCGAAGTGGGACTGTCGGCTGATACAGGCGATGTAGGACTAGTGGGTGAAGGACTGTTGTATGTTGTTGGCGAAGTGGGACTGTCGGCTGATACAGGCGATGTTGGACTCGTTGGCGAAGGGCTGTTGTACGGTGTTGGCGAAGTGGGACTGTCGGCTGATACAGGCGATGTTGGACTCGTTGGCGAAGGACTGTTGTACGGTGTTGGCGAAGTGGGACTGTCGGCTAATACAGGCGAACTAGGACTAGTGGGTGAATCAAAACTGTTGTATGGTGTTGGCGAAGTGGGACTGTCGGCTGATGCAGACGATGTAGGACTAGTGGGTGAAGGACTGTTGTATGTTGTTGGCGAAGTGGGACTGTCGGCTGATACAGGCGATGTTGGACTCGTTGGCGAAGGACTGTTGTACGGTGTTGGCGAAGTGGGACTGTCGGCTGATACAGGCGATGTTGGACTCGTTGGCGAAGGGCTGTTGTACGGTGTTGGCGAAGTGGGACTGTCGGCTGATACAGGCGATGTTGGACTCGTTGGCGAAGGACTGTTGTATGGTGTTGGCGAAGTGGGACTGTCGGCTGATGCAGACGATGTAGGACTAGTGGGTGAAGGACTGTTGTATGTTGTTGGCGAAGTGGGACTGTCGGCTGATACAGGCGATGTTGGACTCGTTGGCGAAGGGCTGTTGTACGTTGTTGGCGAAGTGGGACTGTCGGCTGATACAGGCGATGTTGGACTCGTTGGCGAAGGACTGTTGTACGGTGATGGCGAAGTGGGACTGTCGGCTGATACAGACGATGTTGGACTCGTTGGCGAAGGACTGTTGTACGGTGTTGGCGAAGTGGGACTGTCGGATGATACAGGCGCTGTAGGACTAGTGGGTGAAGGACTGTTGTACGGTGTTGGCAAAGTGGGACTGTCGGCTGATACAGGCGATGTTGGACTAGTGGGCGAAGTCGGACTAGTGGGCGAAGTCGGACTAGTGGGTGACGTAGGAGAAGTAGAATCGGTGGTTAAAGTATATAACGTAGGGTTAACAGTCGGTGTAAGCGAGGTAGTATCGACGAGCAGCGTAGGCGATGTGGTGGGGTAAGTGAGCGGCGTAGGAGCCTTAGCCGTCGTGCCGACCGTGGTGAGCGTGCAGGAGGAACTGACAAACTCGCACTGCTTGGTGCTGTCGTCCCACTCCGTGGAACCGGGGCAGGAACGAGGGTGGTAAATAAACCCGGAGAAGCAGGTAGCGTAGTAAGCACAGCCGCTGCACGACTGGTAGTTCCCGTCCACAATTCCAACGCAGGACGTGATGCAGTCCAGAGCCATGGGCGACACAGGGCTGGGGCCTCCCTCACACGTCCCGGAGGTGAACCCGCAGCCCTTCACCTCGTCGTCCCAAAGAGTGCTTCCGGGGCAAGACCGGTCCAGGAACGTAAACCCGTTCAGGCAGGTGACGTAATACTCGCAACCTTTACAGGACTGCCAGTTGCCGTTGGGGATCTCCGCGCAGTCAGTGATGCAGTACGGTGGGGTGGGAGTGGTCACGCTGAAGAGGGGCGACACGGCGCTCGTCAGCTGCACGCAGGTGGTGGAGGTGAAGTCGCACGCCTTGCTGGAGTCGTCCCACACCAGCCTGGGCCCGCACGGGCGGTCCGCGAACATGACCTTGTTGACGCAGCTGACGTACACGAAGCAGCTCGTGCAGGATTGATAGTCGTCGTCCGGGAGGTCGGAGCATGACGCCACGCACGCGCCTGCTGAGGTGGTGGCTGGAATTAACAGGCAGTTGGAGTTTTCAGGACGGTAAGGGTTAGAATTAAGAATTAAGTACACGTGCATTGTGACGTCACGCACGCGCCTGCTGAGGTGGTGGCTGGAATCACATGAACAGGCAATTCAAGGGTTTTCAGGACGGTTAGGTTTAGAATTAAGAACGTGCAGCGTGACGTCATGCACGTACTGCCTGAGGTGGTGGCTGGAACAAACAGGCAATTGAAGAGCTTTCAGGACGGTTAAGTTTAGAATTAAGAACTTGCAGCGTGACGTCATGGGCGCGCCTGCTGAGGTGGTGGTTGGAACCAACACGGCAATTCAAGGGTTTTCAGGACGGTTAGGTCTAGAATTAAGAAGCAAGTACACGTGCTGCGTGACGTCATGCACGCACTGCCTGAGTGGGTGACTGGAAGCCAAACTAATGTGAACGATTCTGATGACGATTAGGATTAGAATTAAGTTTACATGCAACTTGGTGGCTGAAAACAACTGGCTGCTAAAGGATCCCGCAGACATTCAGACTGTTTAGAACCAAAAAAAAATAAAGTTCAAAATGACCTTGGATCTTGATACATTCAAATAAATATATATGCTAGAAGTAATGAATTCATGCAAACCTTTATAACCATTTATTTCTTATGATTTATACGCTAGGCAAAGATTTCTACAGAACCATGAGAACTAATGAGGACTACAACACAAGGCAGGAAGTATCTCGGGCGCTTTCGACAGGAATGAATAATAAAATGGTCAGAAACAACACAACAAAAACAACCACTCCCTCTGAGTTATGTGTTTGTCCCTGTGCTGCTTGAGAATGCACGTTGCGCAAGTTGATACATGCAACACACACACCAGCACACACACACACACACACACACACACACACACACACACACACACACACACACCACACACACACACACACACACACACACACACACACACACACACACACACACACACACACACACACACACACAACAAACAAACCACACCACACACACACACACACACACACACACACACACACACACACACACACACACACACACACCACACACACACACACACACACACACACACACACACACACACACACACACACACACACACACACACACACCACAACACAACAACACGCAACACACACACACACACACACACACACACACCACACACACACACCACACACACACAACACACACACACACACACACACACACACCACACACACACACACACACACACACACACACACCACACACCACACACACACACACACACACACACACACACACACACACCACACACACAACACACACCACACACACACAACACACACACACACGCACGCACGCACGCACGCACGCACGCACACACACACACACACACACACACACACACACACACACACACACACACCAAATAAAAATCAGCAACAACACAAAACACGTTCTTTTGAATATGTCATGTGTTTTGCTCCTTTTTTGTCAGAACTTTGGCAGCCAAATTGGTATAATAAAGATCGGTTTCCAGCTTACCCATCAGACAGCGGGGCAACGCGACTGCGCATGCCACTAACAGCCGGAAGAACGAAGAACCGCTCGGAGTGAAAGTCATAGCACTGTCATGGAGGACCTACTTTTCCCATTTTGAAAATCTGCAGGAAACAGAGAAAAGAAAGAAAATGTAGGTAGGTAGTGTTGCTTAATGTCCTCAGATGTCAGTTGACATATTAGGGACAAGCTGAGACCAGTGCCGAAGCATGGTTCAGTATAGCTTTACGTCCACGGAAACCAGAAGGCTCGTTAGGACGGACAGCTCAGGACGGCCACCTCGACTCTCACACAGCTCCTGAACTATGAGAAAGAAAAGTTAAAACATTTGTAAAACATTTGCGTGAGTGCATCTTAGAAACAGAAAATGACCATGCACATTCACGCAGCTTAGTTGCTGTGCTTTATATTTAGGGATTCCACAGTATATCCATAGCATTTATATTCTGTTGCCTGTATTTCGTTTCCGATTTTTACGTACGTCTCTGTTTCTGCTTGTGTGAGGATCAGTAGGAAATGAAATCACATAACGAAGGACGGGACTTTTGTTTCGTTTTGCTCCTTCCAAAAATACAGACGAAAGACGACTCCGAGGGAAGACAACTCCTGTTTTAGGACAACCTTTTCTAAAGCCTCCGCCATGATATTTGCATGTAGTACACAGTCCCTACGTCGCAGAGTCCAGGCGAGATCAAGAGGAGGGAGGCGAGCTGGACTCTCACGAAGAAACTAGCCCAGAAGAGATCAAGAGGAGGGAGGTGAACTGAACTCTCACGAAGAAGCTAGCCCAGAAGAGATCAAGAGGAGGGAGGTGAGCTGAACTCTCACGAAGAAGCTAGCCCAGAAGAGATCAAGAGGAGGGAGGTGAGCTGAACTCTCACGAAGAAGCTAGCCCAGAAGAGATCAAGAGGAGGAGGCGAGCTGGACTCACGAAGAAGCTAGCCCAGAAGAGATCAAGAGCAGGAGGTGAGCTGAACTCTCACGAAGAAGCTAGCCCAGAAGAGATCAAGAGCAGGGAGGTGAGCTGGACTCTCACGAAGAAGCTAGCCCAGAAGAGATCAAGAGCAGGAAGGTGGTGATGTGCTAGAGAGCTAGACTTCTTTTGCTTCGGTTGTTTCCCAACGGCGGAGCTACGGACATTGTCTTTGTGACTCTGTTCTGCATAGCAGTTGGGGCAGCAATTGCGTGGTGCGGTGCAATGCCGGACGGACACTGCCTTAACATTTTGTTGCTCTGGCGGCGGTCCACGGCAGCCTTGGTCTTCCGGGTTGGCGCCTTTTCCCACTCATCCCCGTCCTTAATAGGCCTACGCGCCTCCGTGGACGTTAAGCAACAAAGTCTCTCTCTCTCTCTCTCTCTCTCTCTCTCTCTCTCTCTCTCTCTCTCTCTCTCTCTCTCTCTCTCTCTCTCTCTCTCTCTCTCTCTCTCTCTCTCTCTCACTACGTCGTGGGTCGTGGGTCATTTTGGATCTATAGGTTTTCATAATGGACACTCATATTTCATCATGTACAGAGCGAGAGTGTGGGTCATATTTTACCCACGATG
>JABMCL010001157.1:217500-232500 GCA_018857735.1 Alviniconcha marisindica | reverse complement strand
AAAACTATCACTCAACGCGCTTGTTCACATAATTATATATACCATTTACATTTACTGACAATATTATACACGCAAACTAACTGTGCATCCAAACTAACTTCACAAATAACAAGTAACTTGGTGGGGAGGAGGGGGGGATAAATTCACAATCACTCCCAAAACTATCACTCAACGCGCTTGTTCACATAATTGTATATACCATTTACATTTACTGACAATATTATACACGCAAACTAACTGTGCATCCAAACTAACTTCACAAATAACAAGTAACTTGGTGGGGAGGAGGGGGGGAGGGTATAAATTCACAATCACTCCCAAAACTATCACTCAACGCGCTTGTTCACATAATTGTATATACCATTTACATTTACTGACATAATTATACACGCAAACTAACTGTGCATCCAAACTAACTTCACAAATAACAAGTAACTTGGTGGGGAGGAGGGGGGGAGGGTATAAATTCACAATCACTCCCAAAACTATCACTCAACGCGCTTGTTCACATAATTGTATATACCATTTACATTTACTGACATAATTATACACGCAAACTAACTGTGCATCCAAACTAACTTCACAAATAACAAGTAACTTGGTGGGGAGGAGGGGGGGAGGGTATAAATTCACAATCACTCCCAAAACTATCACTCAACGCGCTTGTTCACATAATTGTATATACCATTTACATTTACTGACATAATTATACACGCAAACTAACTGTGCATCCAAACTAACTTCACAAATAACAAGTAACTTGGTGGGGAGGAGGGGGGGAGGGTATAAATTCACAACTATCACTCAACGTGCTTGTTCACATAATTGTATATACCATTTACATTTACTGACATAATTATACACGCAAACTAACTGTGCATCCAAACTAACTTCACAAATAACAAGTAACTTGGTGGGGAGGAGGGGGGGAGGGTATAAATTCACAATCACTCCCAAAACTATCACTCAACGCGCTTGTTCACATAATTATATATACCATTTACATTTACTGACAATATTATACACGCAAACTAACTGTGCATCCAAACTAACTTCACAAATAACAAGTAACTTGGTGGGGAGGAGGGGGGGAGGGTATAAATTCACAATCACTCCCAAAACTATCACTCAACGCGCTTGTTCACATAATTATATATACCATTTACATTTACTGACATAATTATACACGCAAACTAACTGTACATCCAAACTAACTTCACAAATAACAAGTAACTTGGTGGGGAGGAGGGGGGAGGGTATAAATTCACAATCACTCCCAAAACTATCACTCAACGCGCTTGTTCACATAATTATATATACCATTTACATTTACTGACATAATTATACACGCAAACTAACTGTACATCCAAACTAACTTCACAAATAACAAGTAACTTGGTGGGGAGGAGGGGGGGAGGGTATAAATTCACAATCACTCCCAAAACTATCACTCAACGCGCTTGTTCACATAATTGTATATACCATTTACATTTACTGACATAATTATACACGCAAACTAACTGTACATCCAAACTAACTTCACAAATAACAAGTAACTTGGTGGGGAGGAGGGGGGAGGGTATAAATTCACAATCACTCCCAAAACTATCACTCAACGCGCTTGTTCACATAATTGTATATACCATTTACATTTACTGACATAATTATACACGCAAACTAACTGTACATCCAAACTAACTTCACAAATAACAAGTAACTTGGTGGGGAGGAGGGGGGAGGGTATAAATTCACAATCACTCCCAAAACTATCACTCAACGCGCTTGTTCACATAATTGTATATACCATTTACATTTACTGACAATATTATACACGCAAACTAACTGTGCATCCAAACTAACTTCACAAATAACAAGTAACTTGGTGGGGAGGAGGGGGGGAGGGTATAAATTCACAATCACTCCCAAAACTATCACTCAACGCGCTTGTTCACATAATTGTATATACCATTTACATTTACTGACATAATTATACACGCAAACTAACTGTGCATCCAAACTAACTTCACAAATAACAAGTAACTTGGTGGGGAGGAGGGGGGGAGGGTATAAATTCACAATCACTCCCAAAACTATCACTCAACGCGCTTGTTCACATAATTATATATACCATTTACATTTACTGACAATATTATACACGCAAACTAACTGTGCATCCAAACTAACTTCACAAATAACAAGTAACTTGGTGGGGAGGAGGGGGGGAGGGTATAAATTCACAATCACTCCCAAAACTATCACTCAACGCGCTTGTTCACATAATTATATATACCATTTACATTTACTGACATAATTATACACGCAAACTAACTGTACATCCAAACTAACTTCACAAATAACAAGTAACTTGGTGGGGAGGAGGGGGGAGGGTATAAATTCACAATCACTCCCAAAACTATCACTCAACGCGCTTGTTCACATAATTGTATATACCATTTACATTTACTGACAATATTATACACGCAAACTAACTGTGCATCCAAACTAACTTCACAAATAACAAGTAACTTGGTGGGGAGGAGGGGGGGGGTATAAATTCACAATCACTCCCAAAACTATCACTCAACGCGCTTGTTCACATAATTGTATATACCATTTACATTTACTGACATAATTATACACGCAAACTAACTGTGCATCCAAACTAACTTCACAAATAACAAGTAACTTGGTGGGGAGGAGGGGGGGAGGGTATAAATTCACAATCACTCCCAAAACTATCACTCAACGCGCTTGTTCACATAATTGTATATACCATTTACATTTACTGACATAATTATACACGCAAACTAACTGTACATCCAAACTAACTTCACAAATAACAAGTAACTTGGTGGGGAGGAGGGGGGGAGGGTATAAATTCACAATCACTCCCAAAACTATCACTCAACGCGCTTGTTCACATAATTGTATATACCATTTACATTTACTGACAATATTATACACGCAAACTAACTGTGCATCCAAACTAACTTCACAAATAACAAGTAACTTGGTGGGGAGGAGGGGGGGAGGGTATAAATTCACAATCACTCCCAAAACTATCACTCAACGCGCTTGTTCACATAATTGTATATACCATTTACATTTACTGACATAATTATACACGCAAACTAACTGTGCATCCAAACTAACTTCACAAATAACAAGTAACTTGGTGGGGAGGAGGGGGGGAGGGTATAAATTCACAATCACTCCCAAAACTATCACTCAACGCGCTTGTTCACATAATTGTATATACCATTTACATTTACTGACATAATTATACACGCAAACTAACTGTGCATCCAAACTAACTTCACAAATAACAAGTAACTTGGTGGGGAGGAGGGGGGGAGGGTATAAATTCACAATCACTCCCAAAACTATCACTCAACGCGCTTGTTCACATAATTGTATATACCATTTACATTTACTGACAATATTATACACGCAAACTAACTGTGCATCCAAACTAACTTCACAAATAACAAGTAACTTGGTGGGGAGGAGGGGGGGAGGGTATAAATTCACAATCACTCCCAAAACTATCACTCAACGCGCTTGTTCACATAATTGTATATACCATTTACATTTACTGACATAATTATACACGCAAACTAACAAAGAGAGGCATATATGTTTGCAGCAGCATAGGGGGAAGAGAAGAGCAGTCTGTATTTTTGATTTTCTTTTCTTTTTATTGCCAGTAATGGTGCAACGAACGTGTATACTGAATATTGTTTGTCGTGCAGGCTACTATAGTCATGCAGCGCTGGGTCCAGTTCAATAGGATATATATCCTGTTGAACTGGATTATATATAATATATGGTTCACACGTAGCCCACGACAGGTTTGTTTGCGATTTGATTGTGCTACGGAAATGAAACAAAGTCATGCGATCTCCAAGGCTCAGATGCCGATTTTGTAGATCTTCGGGAGCTGACTGCAAAGCAGAATATGTACGCCATTCTTTTACAGGATCTAAAATCATTCGTTTTGGACATGTTAGCCTTGGTCCTCTTATATCGTTTGCGTACGGTCCTCTTATATCGTTTGCGTACGCACACACACACACACACGCACGCACGCACGCACGCACGCACGCACGCACGCACGCACGCACGCACGCACGCACCACACACACCACACACACACACACACCACACACACCCACACACACACACCACACACACACACCACCACCCACACACACACACACACACACACACACACACACACACACACACACACACACACCACACACACACACACACATACCACACACCACACACACTCACACACACACACACACACACACACACACACACACACACACACACCACACGCACGCACGCACGCACGCACGCACGACGCACCGCACGCACGCACGCGCACGCACACACACACCACACACACACACACCACCACCACCACCCACACACACACACACACACATACACACACACGACACACCACGCACGCTCGCACACACACAACACACACACACACACACACACACACACACACACACACACACACACACACACACACACACACACACACACACACACACCACACACACCACAGCCACAACACAGCACACACACACACACACTCGCACGCACGCACGCACGCACGCACACACACACACACACTCGCACGCACGCACGCACGCACGCACGCACGCACACTTACATTCATTAAGTCACGATAAGTATTACGCTTTAGATGAATCCAGCTCTTTTTGGGGCAAAATAATTCAGTCATTATGTTTTCAGTGCGAACTTCCGTATTTCTCCCTTGCTGATATGAAACATTTTTCTCTTCGTTGCCAAAAGGATGATCCAAGGGCAATGACTGTCTTGGATCCCGACCTCACTCGCCTCTCAATTAGCCTTTAATTGTTTGTTCGGAAAACACGGTGTTGGGTCGAGTAGATGAAGCTTCTACATCGTAATTATTTGTAGGGACGCCTCGCCCTTGCGGGCAGACGTTTATTTTCTCGACCAAACATTGTGTCCGCCCGACATCCGAGGACATTAAGCCCCACATCATCAACAATCAACTCTACAAATCATAATTTTACGTAGCGTCCTTCTGTGTGCGAGCAGGAGCTTCGCAGACCAAGGGAAGCGACTGAAGAAATAAGCAAATGAAACAAACGAGGGTGGTTTCCCTTATTCACTTCCGTCTCAATACTGTTCAGCATGTCGTCGGTGACTCGACTCAGTCGACAACGAGCCTTCTAGCAGTCTGGCAAATGCAGGCAAATCACCATTTTTACCACTCATTGCTATACACCGTGCAACCGTCATGTCAGTAGTTTGCTCTTAGCCCCATGAAAAGTCTCAGTACTCAGCTGTCGGAGCCGCGAAGCCCTCCAACAGCGAGGCAGTACAAAACACTTACGAGGCGGCACTACACATTCTTGTGTCAGTATACACAGTTTTTTAATGCCACAATTTTTTGTTCGATTGGTTGGTAGCTGGCCCTCTGCCACAGGGGGTGTTCTCAGTCGAGGGATCGGGGTCAAATCCAGGGAGACGGTCGGAAATTCCTGGACCGTTTTGAACTAAGTTGGGGTCACAAATGTCATCGCAGCCACTATTAAATGAGGTCCATATCTACCGATTACAGGCAAAATCCGCAACAAAAGATGATTATTTTTTTTAATCATATATTTTTGGTCTTTGATTGTTTCGAGTCGTCGCATGTTGCCCCGCTTTGACGTTTGACCCAGTTGCCCAGTAACAACTGACGTGAACGCTTCAGTCCAGTTAGTGCCGATGTTGGCAAGCCAATCGCACTCACGACTCAACGTTCTCAGATTGCAATTTTTTTCAGTATCAGCATTGTGTGTGCTGTACAGTATCATCAATGATGAAACAGACGTCAGTGAGAGAGATGTACAAGGCAAGACTCCCACACGGTGTCAGTGTGTTGTCAATGATAACTTGAAGCTGATGGCACGGCTGCACGCCCACACCACGAGCTGGGAGCTGCGTCAGTTGTGCTGCGTCTCAATGTATCTATCATCAATGATGGAAATACGCCTCAAAAGCAACCAGCAGACCTTAAAATGTGTTCCGTCCAACCGGCAGAAGACAAAACCAAAGTAAGACTCAGTAAAACAAAGCAAAAAAGTCAACAAAGTAAAGCAAAACAAAACTAATCGATTTTAGAACATGTGTGTGTGTCAGTGTTTGTGTGTGTGTGTGTGTGTGTGTGTGTGTGTGTGTGTGTGTGTGTGTGTGTGTGTGTGTGTGTGTGTGTGTGGTGCGTGCGTGCGTGCGTGCGTGGTGCTGCGTGCGTGTGTGTGTGTGGTGTGTGTGTGTGGTGTGTGTGTGGTGTGTGTGTGTGTGACAGTGTGTATGTGTGTGTGTGTGTGTGTGCGGTTGTGTGTGTGTGTGTGTGGTGTGTGGGTGTGTGTGTGTGTGTGTGGGTGTGACAGTGTGTATGTGCGTGTGTGTGTGTGTGCGTGTGTGTGTGTGCGGCGCGCGCGCGCGCGTGTGTGTGTGTGTGTGTGTGTGTGTGTGTGTGTGTGTGTGTGTGTGTGTGTGTGTGTGTGACAGTCTCTGTGTGTGTGTGTGTGTGTGACAGTCTGTCTGTGTCTTGTGTGAAACGGGAAGACTGCCATTGTTGCCATTCTGCGCAACACTCCGGAACAAGTTCCCGCCCACTGTGACCGATCCGTGATCTGATTACTCGCAGGGTTTCCCAGCCCTGGCCGTTCTGACTAACAGCGGAAGCCAAGCATTCAACTTACAAGTGGTACAACAGTGAGTCGGTGTGGCCCAGCGGTAAGGCGTTAGGCTTGTAAGCGAACGACATTGGTTTGATTCCCCTCCTCGGCTCTCCTTTCTCACTGTGCGATAGCGGTCTTCCTAGCTCTCCTTTATCTTTAGTAGTGGTGCTTTATGGATACTAATAACAAATCTGCGTTTGGATCTCATCTTTTATGGACACTGTTTTGCTGCTTTGATCCTCGCAATTAATGAAACATTAAAGTGGCTCTGGTCGCTGCTCATCTTAATGTAGAATCATTCTGGTGCTGACAGTGTAGTAGTGTTAGGTATAGTCCACACACACACACACACACACACACACACACACACACACACACACACACACACACACACACACACACACACACACACACACACACACACACACACACACAGGCAGGCATCTTCGTATGTTAGGGACAAGACAAGATTACACAGGACAAGACAAGACAAAGCAAGGTAGAGCAAGATAAAACAAGGCAACACAAAGACAAGACAGGACAAGGCAAGGCAAGACAGGATAAGGCAAGACAAGACAAAGCAGGACAAGGCAAGACAAGACAAGGCAGGACAAGGCAGGACAAGGCAAGACAGTACAAGACAAGACAAGACGGGACAAGACAGGACAAGACAAAGACAAGACAGAAACAAGACAAGACAAAGACAAGAAAGGACAAAGGCGCGACAAGACAAGGCAAGGCGAAGCAAGGTAGAGCAAGATAAAACAAAGCAAGACAAGACGAGACAAGACAGGACAAGGAAAGACAAGACAAGGCAAAGCAACACAAGACAAGACAAAACAAGACAAACCAAGGTAGAACAAGATAAAACAAGGCAAGGCACCAAAGACAAGACAGGACAAGGCGAGACAAGACGAAGCAAGGTAGAACAAGTTGCTGTAGCGTTCCCGAGGTAAACACACCCGCTATTGGCAATTGTACATCGACAAGTACATTCCGTGGGGTGAGAGGACTGCAAGTAAGTAAACATGGTGCTTAACGTCCACAGAAACCGTAAGGCTTATTAGGGACGGGGAGAAGGGGGGGAAGGGGGTACGGAGGTGGGGGGGGGGGGAGGGAGATTATATACCTATCGCTACACTGCCACCACCAGAATGACTCCTGCATTAAGATGGGCAGTGATGAGAGCCATTTTAATGTTTCATGAATTGTGAGGGACAAAGTCACAAGACAGTGTCCACAGACCACAACTTTTGAAGACAAAGGAGAGCCGAAGCGGATTCGAACCGAGGTCCCTCTGCTTACCAGCCTAACGCCTTACCGCTAGGCCAAACCGGCTCACAGAGGACTGCATGTGCGACCGGTTTTTTATTACCCCGCCACATGGGCAGCCACGCGTCATCTTCGGAGGATACACGGCAGAGCATGACTAAACAGGGCTAGACCAGACTGACCTTTGTGAGTGAAACTATGCATTTACCTACTTTTTACTTACTAGTTTTATTAAGTATCGTCTAAGGCAGACAACCGGATTGCCTTTTGGGGATTAATAAAATATTCCTGTGCTGCATTTGTGAGGCACCAGAAAACAAGGCAAGACGAAACATAGGGACCAGGGGTCGCGCTCATCGCAAAATTTGCGTAAATATCGCATTTTTTAGGTGCTGTGCGCACTATAGCCACATCGCCGCGTCGCCGTACGCAAAATGACAGGTGACCAAGTTATGGCTCACTGGTGGCTGCCGCGCCACTCAGCTTGCAAACTCCATATCATCTCAGCCGTGGCTCCGCGCTCCTCTTTGGCACGTGGCCCCGCACTCCTCTCTGGCACGTGGCTCCGCACTCCTCTTTGGCACGTGGCTCCGCACTCCTCTTTGGCACGTGGCTCCGCACTCCTCTCTGGCACGTGGCTCCGCACTCCTCTCTGGCACGTGGCTCCGCGCTCCTCTCTGGCACGTGGCTCCGCGCTCCTCTTTGGCACGTGGCTCCGCTCCTCTTTGGCACGTGGATCCGCACTCCTCTCTGGCACGTGGCTCCGCACTCCTCTTTGGCACGTGGCTCCGCACTCTTCTTTGGCACGTGGCTCCGCACTCCTCTCTGGCACGTGGCTCAGCACTCCTCTGTGGCACGTAGCTCTGCACTCCTCTTGCTCGCACTCCTCTCTGGCACGTGGCTCCGCACTCCTCTCTCGCACGTGGCTCCGCACTCCTCTTGCTCCGCACTCCTCTCTGGCTCGTGGCTCCGCACTCCTCTCTGGCACGTGGCTCCGCGCTCCTCTTGCTCGCACTCCTCTCTGGCACTCCTCTTGCTCCGCACTCCTCTCTGGCACGTGGCACCGCACTCCTCTCTGGCACTCCTCTTGCTCCGCACTCCTCTCTGGCACTCCTCTTGCTCCGCACTCCTCTCTGGCACGTGGCTCCGCACTCCTCTTGCTCGCACTCCTCTCTGGCACTCCTCTTGCTCCGCACTCCTCTCTGGCACTCCTCTTGCTCCGCACTCCTCTCTGGCACTCCTCTTGCTCCGCACTCCTCTCTGGCACTCCTCTTGCTCCGCACTCCTCTCTGGCACGTGGCTCCGCACTCCTCTCTGGCACGTGGCCCCGCACTCCTCCCTGGCACGCGCTGCAAGTCCAGTCAGTGAAGGGCGGGATCTGGACGACGAAATAAACGCATAATCTACCGTAAATTTCGGTCTGTAAGACGATGCCCCCACCCTCCCACCCCCACCCTCCAGTTTGATCCATGCGCATTTTAGTCGATAGCGCCCCCTCTGTGAATAATATTCGCATCCTTTTCCGAAGAACTATTATGATTAATTCGAAACCGAATCCTAACGAACCCGTATCTGGAAGAAAAATTCGGTTTCCGTATCAGTCTGGCCAGAAATCGCATATCTTGCCAAACTGATCAGGGATCATTTCCAGCCAATCGACAGAGGACACGATCCCAGAAATGGAATTCGGAACGACACAATATGCCTAATCAAACTGTCAGCGTATAATTATATCAGAATATACTCTAGCGTAGAAGACTACAAAACCAAAACCAAAAACAAAGCGCGAGTTGATGCTGAATAGCAATGAGAGAAAATGGCAGCAGCCTCGATTTCAACTTCATCTCGTGACCAAATCCCGCGGCAGACGAGAACTGGGTTTGCCGACATCGTCTGCTGTAGTTCATCTTCGGACAATGATGCCGCGTACGACCGATGTTCCGATCTGTTCAAACTTTCGTGAAAGGCAAATTTACTGAACGTTTTCACCTTTTCGTGCACGGATAGACTTTCTTTTCACTATTTTCGTCTGATCTCTTTATAGATCGTGAGCTACATTCATCATTTTGTCTTTCTTTGTGCGCCAAATCTAGGTTATGCGGCGCGCCTTGTTCGTACCAGTGACACAAAACACGTAATGTTTCGCGTCGGTTGACGCAGATCTGTGAAAGGCAGCGCGACCCCTGCAGGGATAAATCAAATTATAAATACACTTTTTTTTTAATGACCTCTCTCCTCCTACATATAAAGTGACGGCTTCCGCCTTCTACGTCCTGATCTTGGTAGCCAGAGGTAGAAAATGATGGAGTAAGTTAATGGCTGCAATCATAGTTCAGGAGCTGTGTGAAAGTCGAGGTGGCCGTCCTGGGCTGCTCGTCCTAACGAGCCTTCTGGTTTCCGTGGGCGTAAAGGATTATTGAACCATGCTTCGGCATTGGTCTCAGCTTGTCCCTAATATGTCAACCGACATCCGAGGACATTAAGCAACACAACCGAACCAGTGGCTGCAATCTGGTTTGTCTCTGCCTCGCTCAAATGACTCGTTTTGGGCACACGCCCTAAGCCTCGCTTTCCGGAGCCTCTCTCCACGAAGGTCGGACGTCGGAAATCAGTGCTTGGAGTTCGTCACGGTCATTGGCCGACATGCGCTAAGCTGTGAAAAAAAATACCCATGACAGCGGGAAATTAAAGGAGCTGGACTTCTCAAAACAAAACAAATCTGAAACGGGAATAATATCGGCTATGACTGCTAGCGTTCTAAAACAAGATCCTAACACATACTAGGTTAAAAAGAACGCTATTTATTGTGACACCAAAACAACATAACAAAACAGCTCAACTAAAAGCAGATAGGTAACCTACATCACATTTTTGACTGTTTAAGTGTTGTTTTGCAGCTTGAAAAAAGGGATCACCCCGAAAATTCGCATGTTATGCTTTGTCATAGTAAATAGCGTTCTTTTTAACCTTTAATGTGCTTGGGTCTTCTCCAAACACGTTTCGTCCAAGGCAGACAAGAGGAGACATTGAGATAAAATCTCAAAAGCAATTGTTTTAAAATGCTTCCGTGATTTTATATTAATTTTGGACACTTGGTTTCCATAGTGACGGATTGCGGGGCTGTCCCGATCGCCAGCTTTGGGTCTCTTTCTCTTCAAAGGTTGTGGCTTGTGGACATTGTTCCGTGACTTGGCCATTCACAATTAATCAAAACACTGAAATGGCTCTCATCGCTGTATATCGTAATGCAGAAATCATTCCGGTGATGACAGTGTAGCGTTAGGTATAATCTCTCCCCCCCTCCCCCCCCCCCTTCATACAACACCCCCCCCCCCCCCCCCCCCCCCCCCCCCCCGTCATCAAACCTCTTTTAAACGTTTGTTGTTGGATTAAACAAAAATTATTCGAGACAAAATAAAGATACAGTGAATTATTGTGTGCTTATCAACAAGCTTTTAGAGCTTATGGGCGATGAGCTCATACAGTCGGGGGGGGAAAACAACAACATATAATTGTATGGCGGACGAACGATTTCACCTAGCTAACAGTAAATAACAAATGATATGTAACAAAAACCACAGCAGCAGCAGCAGCAGCAACAACAACAACAACAACAATAACAACAACAACAACAACAACAACAAAAACCACGAAGAAATGAAGAAAGAACGGGAGGGGGGGGGGGGACATTTGTTGTTAGTGTGTTGCAAAAGGCCAGCAATGCATACAAGTTTGTTGTTAGTGTGTTGCAAAAGACCAGCAAGGCATACAAGCTTGTTGTTAGTGTGTTGCAAAAGACAAACAATGCATACAAGCTTGTTGTTAGTGTGTTGCAAAAGACAAACAATGCATACAAGTTTGTTGTTAGTGTGCTGCAAAAGACGAACAATGCATACAAATTTGTTGTTAGTGTGTTGCAAAAGACCAGCAATGCATACAAGCTTGTTGTTAGTGTGTTGCAAAAGACCAGCAATGCATACAAGCTTGTTGTTAGTGTGTTGCAAAAGACAAACAATGCATACAAGCTTGTTGTTAGTGTGTTGCAAAAGACCAGCAATGCATACAAGCTTGTTGTTAGTGTGTTGCAAAAGACAAGCAATGCATACACGCTTGTTGTTAGTGTGTTGCAAAAGACAAGCAATGCATACAAGCTTGTTGTTAGTGTGCTGCAAAAGACAAGCAAAGCATACACGTTTGTTGTAAGTGTGTTGCAAAAGACCAGCAATGCATACAAGCAGAGAAAAGGCCAGACTGACAGCTCTACGTGGAGTAGCAGGCGCAGGCCTTTCATCTGGGACAGGCAAGCAACCTTCATCAAGACGCCTTCGGTCTGTATATAATGCCTCTCCTAGGAACCCCTAAGTCACCTCACGTCCCACTGACAGACACAGAGCATCACTGTGCAGAATTTATGCCTCTGGTTATCATATCAGCCTCGGGCATGATTGCAGAATCGCATAGCTCACACGAAGATAAACATTTATTGGTTGGTATCAATTTCATGGTTTTATTTCGATTTCTTCTAACCTGCTGTTGCGGGCTGAGAGAGACCTCTTCTGTTTTTTTCTTCTTCTTTTTTTCTTCTTTTCTTTCTTTCTTCTTCTTCTTCTTCTTCTTCTTCTTCTTCTTCTTTCTTCTTCTTCTTTTTTGTTTGCTTGTTGTTTTGTTGTTGTTGTTGTTCTTCTTCTTCTTCTTCTTCTTCTTCTTCTTCTTCTTCTTCTTCTTCTTCTTCTTCTTCTTCTTCTTCTTCTACTACTACTACTACTACTACTACTACTACTTCTTCTTCTTCTTCTTCTTCTGCTACTACTTCTTCTTCTTCTTCTTCTCTTCGGTCAAAGCAATTTTTGAGAAAGGCCGTTCTTTTGGGGGGCTGAGAAAGGCCGTTCTTTTTGGGCAAAGCAAGGTTTGAGAAGGCTACAGCTCCTTTAACTGGCGCCATCAGTTCAGCGCCCCGACGCACGGCACTGTAGTAACGGCATCACCCTGCTGCGTGCCTGAAGATTGAACATGACGTCAGGGAAGCCCACTCGCGACGCTAGAGAAGGTGGCAAATCAGTTTAACTCGTGACTGCTCTCCCTTTAGGGGCGGCGGGGAAAGGGGGCGAAACTCCATCTGCTCCACGCGGCAACTCGGATCAGCGGGGGAGGCTGTAAGGCAATTCGGTCTGTGGATTGGCGGAGACTCAGTCCGTCGTTTGGCTTTTGGACCCCCCCGCTCCCCCCCCCCCCACCTCCCCCCCCTCCCCTACACACACACCGCCCCCCGCCGCCCCACTTCCCTCCTCCCCACTCTCCCTGGTGGGCTGTATACTCACTCCAACGCGGAAGCTTGACAAAGAGAAGGTTTGGACCCCATTTGTTTGACTCGTTTAGTGCGAGACTAGCCAGCTTCCGTTTCTGGTTCTGGCGGTGGATCCGGCGTGTGGACTGCTGCTGGGTGTGGGGGTGGGGGGGTGGGAGGAGGGGGGAGGGGGGGGGGGGGGGGGGGGGGGGGGGGGGGGGGGGGGCTTTTTTGTTTGTTTGTTTGTTTGTAGTTTATTGTTGTTGTTGATATTTGTTGTTGTTGTTGGGGGGGGGTGGGGGGGGGGGGGGTTTGTTTGTTGTCGTTTTTTGTTGTTGATGTTGTCTATGCTTAACGTCCACAGAGACCACATTATGGTCTATCAGGTTGGGCCGGGACGGGCTAAAAGGGGATAGGGGGAAAGGGGAGAAGGGGGGGGGGGGGGGGGTCGGATTCCTATGTTCCAATACCTGTGTACCTACCTAGCTCGTCCCAGCACTCCGACCAGCAAAGACCGAAGAGACCGTCATCCACCGCCAAAACAGCTTGATAAATGTCAAGGAGGCGGGGTACCACGCCAGTGCCAAGCAACTCGTGTACTCCGCAACTTGCGTTTGCAACGGCTGTGCGAAACAAGAGTCACAAAGACAGAGTCCGAAAAACCCAGCTGTTGGAACCTCAAGCAAAAGACAGTCCAACTTTCTATGAGAGCCCAGCCCCCTCCCCCCCCCCCCCACCCCCCCCCCCCCCCCCGCCCCCCCTTCACACAGCTTCTAGACTCTTGGGGAGCGGCGGGGAACAGAAACCGAGATCCATTGATGGCCTCCGTCCCATGTTTAGGACGCATCGTTTTTCTGTCTGTTTCAGCTGCGCGTATTTCTATTTTTCTTTTTTTTTTCTTTTTTTTTTCAATCTGCCTGTGTGAACCTGTAAACAGAGACTTCCTTAATACAAGAGGAGGCTGCTTCATTTTTTTACCCCTGCTGTTTTTAGGAGGAGTGAGGCCGCCATTTGCAGGAACTGGAAGTCTTTTTTGCATCAGCCTCGAAGTATTTTAGTGTGAAAGAAATAAAAATAGGGAGGGCATAGATGTGTTAATGCGGCCACACGCTTAAAGGGAAATCGAAGCAAAATGACACAAGTTAGCCTGAAACGAAGCAAAATGACACAAGTTATTCTGAAAACGAAGCAATGACACAAGTTAGCCTAAAAACGAAGCAATGACACACGTTAGCCTGAAATCGAAGCAAAATGACACAAGTTAGGCTGACAACGAAGCAGTTGCACAAGTTAGCCTGAAAACTAAGCAATGACACACGTTAGCTGGAAAACGGAGCAATGACACACGTTAGCCGGAAAACGAAGCAATAACACACGTTAGCCTGAAACCGAAGCAATGACACACGTTAGCCTGAAAACGAAGCAATGACACACGTTAGCCTGAAAACGAAGCAATGACACAAGTTAGCCTGAAAACGAAGCATTGACACAAGTTAGCCTGACAACGAAGCAGTTGCACAAGTTAGCCTGAAAACGAAGCAATGACACACGTTAGCCTGAAATCGAAGCAAAATGACACAAGTTAGCCTGACAACGAAGCAGTTGCACAAGTTAGCCTGAAAACGAAGCAAATGTTCAACTATTGCAAACTGTAGGCTTCATTTTGGTTGTTCTGTCATTTAACAACTAACAGGAAAT
>JABMCL010001157.1:200000-205000 GCA_018857735.1 Alviniconcha marisindica | reverse complement strand
CAAAAAATATTTCGTAATTTTGTAAAAGTAATGATGCTTGTCGCGACAAAAGACGTGTTTCTCCGAAACTTTTGTATATGCTCACCGGCCGAGAATCTTTATCAAAGCCGGTTGAGGAAAGCAAGGTGAATATAGCCAGTCACTGCCAGACTAATTACTGAATTCAGATTCGTTCGAAAACGATGCTAGCGAGCGTGCTGTGTCAGTAGTCGTGGGCAGCGACCGAATGTCCATTACGGACCCATTACGGACGGATCGAGCTCTTCGGGGATAAGCCGAAAGTGAACCGGCTTAAGCGAAGCCAATGAGCAGATCGATCAGCCTACAGCCACGTCCATCGCTGCCAATCAACTGTTCTACAGCTACGCGCGGGGTCGGGGTGGAACGTGTGTGGGTGGGGAGGAGGAGGGGGCGAGCAACGTGGGTAAAACTGATATTCCGGTGTGAAGTAAAGAGCCTATCACACGCATGTGTGTGTGTGTGTGTGTGTGTGTGTGTGTGTGTGTGTGTGTGTGTGTGTGTGTGTGTGTGTGTGTGTGTGTGTGTGTGTGTGTGTGTGGTGGTTGTGTGTGTGTGTGTGTGTGTGTGTGTGTGTGTGTGTGTGTGTGTGTGTGTGTGTGTGTTTGTGGGTAAAGTGTGTGTGTGTGTGTGGTGTGTGTGTGTGTGTGTGTGTGTGTGTGTGTGTGTGTGTGTGTGTGTGTGTGTGTGTGTGTCGTTCAACAGTGTGCATGCGCGAGCGCGCGTGTAAACTCGATTCTGTCAACGTATCGTTCAGCAATCAGCCGTTTGACAATTACTGGATTTCCTGATCTGATCTTGTCTGCTTTGATCTTTATCGTCGTAAAGCAGTAGCGGCTCGCTGTATTACAAATTAGAAGATCAAAGCACACACAGACCTGGCCTACACGTCGGCTTCACGCTCGTGTTCTGTCGAGGCCAAAATGGAACCAAGTGAAAATCAGCTTATTCCATTTCAGTACACATTTCTTTCATCGTTTGCCTGTGGAATAACTGAAACAAGGGGTCTGCCTCCAACATTTACACGTCTTTCGTAACATCCCAGTAAAATAAACGTTCTTTTAATTTCACGTGGTTTGATCTGCAGTTTGTGAGCCTGTTTTAATATCACGTGGTTTGATCAACAATTTGTGAGCCAGCTTGGCCCAGCGGTCACACACTAGGCTGGTCATCAGAAGGACCTCGGATCGATTCGTCTGCAGCCGCCCGTTCTTAATTGAGCGAACTTTTGCTCCGAGAACCTAGTTCGGGTTACTCGTCGAACGTGAAAAAAATACGGCGAGCATGGTTGGTTCTTAATTGGGCGAACGTCTGCTTCGCGAACCTAGTTCGGGGTATTTTCGACGAACTGCGACGACGGTATAATCGGAGTCAAGAAAGCTTCGCTCTGCATATTCTTGGAACATTCGCCCAGTTCGGCGAACCTTGCCTCTGAATGGTTGAGAGGAAAAACAGCTCTCCTGTGGATGAGGAAGAAAGAAAAAGAAAAATGGATGACGGCTGTCAATACTTCGCTCGCTTCGGAGGAAAATAGCCTATTTGTTGACTTGTGGGAGGCGCAGCCTCGTCCCTGGGACCCAGAATGATATAGTGGTTAGTTGGACTACCCTGTGAGGGATGATTAAAGTATATACTGACTTGACTGTAGCATACATTTTGGATCACGCTGTCTGCCTGCATTTCCGGCTCCCGCAAGTTCGGGCCGAAGCTTGCATCTCACGATAAGCCAGTTAAGAAACCGGAAGTATAGTTCGTCAAACTGTCCGAAAGTTCGTCTGAGCTCAATTAAGAAACGAATTATAGTTCGCCGAACGTGAGTGTCCGAACTGAGCCTATTTTCGGCGAACTAACAGTTCTCCTAATTACGAACTGGCTTACGGCTGCTCTCCGCTGGTCAGATTAAAATAATATAAACATTTATATGCTCATCACGCCTGAGCGCATTACTAGACATGACTGTCCTCCAAACTATGTTACTAAGTAATACAACACTAAGCTCACATTACAGCCGCCCTCACTCACACGCCCTGAGCGCCTCACATATCACACATTCACACCACACAACACACTTCTATCCACTTCATCACTATCCTACCAAAACTATTTACATAAGTATTATACACACACACACAAAACACACAAACAACCACACACACGCACGCACGCACGCACGCACCACGCACGCACCACACCACCACGCACCACCACCACACACCACGCGCACACACACACACACACACACCACACACACAACACACAAACACACACACACCACACACACACACACAACACACACACAATGACTGTAGCAGAAACGTTGTGGTTTATGGACTGTCGTTGTGAAGACGCTGCGGTCTCCTCGTGGGGTCGGGTCTCATCTGCCAGTACCTCCCACGAGACAACTGGGCTGTCGTTAACCGAGTCTGAAGAACAATTCCACGATGTACGTGACAACATGCCTGTAAATCACGTGTAGTGCTTCCGCTCTTAATCCTTCTTCAAGACTCGCACCCACCCACGACGATTACGGCTGTCCCTGCCCGCCGTGACTCAGTCAACAATGCCAGTCTCCGGCGACAGAAGTGTGTGTGTGTGTGTGTGTGTGTGTGTGTGTGTGTGTGTGTGTGTGTGTGCGTGTGTGTGTGTGTGTGTGTGTGGTGTGTGGTGTGTGGTGTGTGTGTGTGTGTGTGTGTGTGTGTGTGTTGTTGTTGTGTGTGTGTGTGTGTGTGTGTGTGTGTGTGTGTGTGTGTGTGCGTGTGTGTGGTGTGTGTGGGGTTGTGTGTGTGATGTGTGTGTGTGTGTGTGTGGTGTGTGTGTGGTGTGTGTGTGTGTAGTGCGCGTGTGCTGTGTGTGTGTGCTGGTTGTGTGTGTGTGTGGTTGTGTGTGTGTGTGTGTGTGTGTGTGTGTGTAGTGTGTTGTATTTTGTGTGTGTGCTGTGGTGCGTGTGGTGCCGTGTGGTGTGTGTAGTGTGTGTGTGTGTTGTTGAGTGTGTGCGTGTGTGTGTGGTAGTGTGTGTGTGTGTTATCGTGTGTGTGTTGTTTTGTGGTGTGGTGTGTGTTGTGTGTGTTTTTGTGCGTTCTGTAAAACGCCAGGTGCTCCCACCTTGTGTGGTAGATGGACGCTCTAGAAATCCTCTTTATCATATTAATATTATAACCGCGCCTTCACTCACACCGGGAGCGGCGATTGAGACTGAAAAGTGGACACAGTTCTGACCACAACGACTATCCCCTCGTTCTTAGGCCACAGGAGCTGTGTGAAAGTCGAGGTGGACGTCCTGGGCTCCCGTCCCTAATAAGCCTACGGTCTCTGTGGACGTAAAGCAACACTCAACCAACATAAAAGGTTCAGAGTTCAGGAGCTGTGTGAAAGCCGAGGTGGCCGTCCTGGGCTCCCGTCCCTAATAAGCCTACGGTCTCTGTGGACGTAAAGCAACACTTCAACATATCCCCTCGGCTACCACAGGGATCTTTAGCCTTCGCCCCTAAAAAAAAAAAAAAAAAAAGCCGCTGACTTTACGAGTTTGTCCTTGGCGTTACGAGTTTGTCCCCGGCGTTACGAGCTTGTCCCTGACGTTACGAGATTGTCCCTGGCGTTACGAGCTTGTCCCTGACGTTACGAGTTTGTCCCTGGCGTTACGGATTTGTCCCTGGAGTTACGAATTTGTTCCTGGCGTAACGAGTTTGTCCCTGACGTTACGAGTTTGTCCCTGGCGTTACAAGTTTGTCCCTGGCGTTACGAGTTTGTCCCTGACGTCACGAATTTGTCCCTGGCGTTACGAGTTTGTCCCTGACGTGACGAGTTTGTCCTCGTACGTGGCATCAAGGTGCAAGGGATGGGCCTGAATTTCTGAAGAAAACAGACGTAAGGATGCAACAGGCCATTTGCCACGGTGCTGTTTTTAAAGCGTTTTGGAGTTACTTCCCCTGGCTTTGGGCAGGCCGTCTATGCCTGACGCAGTAGACAGTGTTGTGACATGCGATGTTTTTTGTTGTTGTTGTTGTTGTTGTTGTTGTTTTGTTTTTGTTTTTGATTTTGTTGTTGTCGTTGTTGTTTTGTTTTTGTTTTTGACTTTGTTGTTGTTGTTTTTGTTTGTTTTTTGTTTTGTTTTGTTGTTTTTTGTTGTTGTTTTGTTGTTGTTGTTTTTTTTGTTGTTGTTGTTTTTGTTGTTGTTGTTGTTGTTTTGGGGGGGTAACTGGACTGTGACAGACTTAAGCGATATCTTTGAGAACGAGCTATTAGTACAACAAGATTGAGGAAGCGATGTTTAGTTCTGTTATCAACCTATGTGAACGATATTTCAATTGAACTCAAGGTAGTCAGGCAGTCAAACAACTGAAGAAGCCAAAGAGAAAACGAGGGAAATGATGGTGGAAAAGAAGACAAAACAAGTTGTGGCGGGAAGACGGGGGGATGGGGGGGGGGGAGAGAAGCAAGTGAGCTGAATGGCTGAACATTCTGGTAATTGCTATCCATGCCAAACAAATTAAAACTCAAAAGAAAAATATGAAAATACCTGCATAGTCAGGTATAAAAATAGGGCTAGGCAGAAGGAAAGAAAAAAAGAAGAAGAAAAAAGCCCTGTAAAAACACCATCGCAAGTCCGGTACGAGTCTTTGCCTCGACTCCACAATGAGCATCCTATCCCTTCGTCAAAAAGAATGACTTCACATGATGAACTAAGGAAACCACCTCTGCTGACCGCTACTGGTTTTGTCCTTCGGTCAGAAAGTGAGAGGGTGCCGTTATACCAGAAGCTGTGATGTCACTGCCGGCGCAAGGGTATGGCGACCTACAGGCGCCAAAAGCTTCTCATGATTATAATTGTGTTGTTTTGACTCATAATTATAGTTAACAGCCTACTTGTGTCAAAAGTACATAACTGCTATTGTTTCGACATAATTACAAATTATGTCAACACAATTACAAATTATTTAAACATAATTATCAATTATGTCTTTTGACGTTCGGTTCCATTGGCC
>JABMCL010001157.1:175000-182500 GCA_018857735.1 Alviniconcha marisindica | reverse complement strand
CTCTCTCTCTCTCTCTCTCTCTCTCTACTGTCTGCTCGAACTGTGTGCAAATGGTCTTTGCTAGAAGCTGTGTGAAAGTCGAAATCGAAAGGCTCTCTCTCTCTCTCTCTCTCTCTCTCTCTCTCTCTCTCTCTCTCTCTCTCTCTCTGTTTATGGGTACCAAAACATGTATTATTGTACACTGATATATCAATAGATTGGTTGGTTTTTATCGTTTAACAGTGAATTAGACAAACTTGTGATTTAGTGACTTGTGTTTTGAACTGTCGTAGAAGAATTCTGAATGTGTGATTCGCCTGTGGTGACCTTATGCGGTGGACGGGACGATAAAATCCAAGCCGAACTCTCAGCCCGTCCCTAATAAGCCTTATGGTTTCTGTGGACGTTAAGCACCATGTTTACTCTCTCTCTCTCTCTCTCTCTCTCTCTCTCTCTCTCTCTCTCTCTCTCACACACACACACACACACACACACACACACACACACACACACACACGCACACACACACACCGATGAAGTGAAACCGAGCAGTTATAGTATCCGTCCGGCCAGACTTGGCCCAAATGGTTTTCAGTTTCATACTTGGTGTAGGCTAGTCAGTTAATCAAGCACAGCTGTGGAACACACTCCCCCACTCTAATTATTTAGTCATTCAGTTATCTCAGTATAGGTACACACCTCCGTTCAGCCATTCAATCACCCTGTAGTGTACTTGATCCGTTCAGAGCCCACGAGTTGAGTTACGATCTATGTCACGGGCTTTTGTGACCCGGTTTACCCTTGTGTAAAGGGCTGGCCCAGTGGCGAGAGTTTGGCCCAATGGTTAAGGCACTTGCGGCTTTCGAGACGAATCGCAGTTTCGCGTCACGTCTCTTCAAAGGCTGCGGGTTCCAACACCATCTGATTGTGAGCTGGTTGGGCCTTTGTGTGAGTCGATAAGACTGACTTTCGCTTCGGCGCCCCCTTCTCTTCAAACTCGGAAGTTGCGGGTTTGTGGGCTCTTGACTAATTGTCGACTTTGTCCAGGCCACACGATTAATTAAACATCAAGAAGATTTATGCCTCTGCCCTTCCTAGCGTCGATTCAGTCTGGTGGTGATAGTGTAGTATCACCAACAACACAAACCCACCACCGCCTTCTCCTCCTCCCCGTCTCTAACACAATCCATCTGGTTTCTGTGGACGTAAAGCTATACTGAAAACGACCCAGTCCCTGACAAAAATCCGTCTGGTTTCTGTGGACGTAAAGCTGAACTGAAAACGACCCAGTCCCTGACAAAAATCCGTCTGGTTTCTGTGGACGTAAAGCTGAACTGAAAACGACCCAGTCTCTGACAAAAAATCTCTGGTTTCTGTGGACGTAAAGCTGAACTGAAAACGACCCAGTCTCTGACAAAAAATCTCTGGTTTCTGTGGACGTAAAGCTGAACTGAAAACGACCCAGTCTCTGACAAAAAATCTCTGGTTTCTGGGGACGTAAAGCTGAACTGAAAACGACCCAGTTCCTGACAAAAAAATCTCTGGTTTCTGTGGACGTAAAGCTAAACTGAAAACGACCAGTCCCTGACAAAAAATCTCTGGTTTCTGTGGACGTAAAGCTAAACTGAAAACGACCAGTCCCTGACAAAAATCTCTGGTTTCTGTGGACGTAAAGCTAAACTGAAAACGACCAATCCCTGACAAAAAATCTCTGGTTTCTGTGGACGTAAAGCTAAACTGAAAACGACAAAAAAATCTCTGGTTTCTGTAAAGCCAACATGAAAATGAGCACCGCCTGGAATCGAGCTCGGTCCGCGTCTTTAGCAAGAAAAAGGCACTGGACGTAAAACGGATGTAATGGCTGTAAGTATACCAGTGCAGTGCGTGCCACAGACACAACGGGGAGGAGAGGGATGGGCTCGCGAAATGCGTCCGAGGCATGAAACCATCGTTCTCCTTTTCTCTTTTCATTACACTCTGTATTCATTGATTTTTGTTTCATTTAGGTTTCTTCAGTGGCCGGTCGCCTGTTTCTTTGGGTTTGGGTTTTGTTGGCGGGAGGGCGGGGGATATTTGACACTCATTCACTATCCGCGCCAAGTTCGAGTTGCACGGTTTTCAGTCTAGGGGGGAAAAAGCCAGCTGCTGCGGAGTTGCCCCATTCAGCCTGCTGTTGTATTCGTTATTTTCCCTCTTCGGTTGAGATTTTACAGAACACTGAACACGAAGAATGAAATGGGTCTTTTCCACGTATGGCCATAACCCAAGTAAGAATTTACGGTTTTGCAAGCCAATATTTAGTTTTCCGGGGCTGAGTCAGTATTTGTCGGTTGATGGCCTGTGCTCTTTAACGAATGAAGTAAAGAATCACACACAGCATACTGTACAACAACCAAAAACCATACAGGTATTTTATGATGTAAAGTCCTTTTCATAAGCAAGTAATAATAACGTAAGGAAAAGAGGACTGAATCAAGTTTTTTTATGTTAATCTTGCTTTTGTTGCTGCTGCTGTTGTTGTTGTTGTTGTTTTCTGTTTCTTCAAATTCTCATCAATATACTGAAAGTGGCTTCAAACAAACGAAAAGGAAGTCGTTTTATTCGTCCAACTAAGTCTCTCTCTCTCTCTCTCTCTCTCTCTCTCTCTCTCTCTCTCTCTCTCTCTTCGACCGCTCCCTTCTAACTAAATTGCAGGCCCTTCAAAGTAATGAAACCGGACAGTTATTCAAAGAGTAGAAGACGAAAGGCTGGGATGAACAGAGAGTATGACAAAGGTTATTACTAAAAGGGATCAAAGTAGGCTAAGAGAGAACTCGAACTCGAAAACTTAATCGCTCAAGGATAGTAGTATTTGGTCTGTTTGGACCTAGTAACATTCGGGGAGGGGGGGGGGGGGGGGGAGTAGAAGGAGAAAAAGAAAAATTGTGCTAGCGTCAGTATCTCTGTGGCCAAAAGAACAGACACATACATGTACAACATTATTATCTGGAAGAACTGCTTTTCTGAAGTGTACATAACACACACACACACACACACACACACACACACACACACACACACACACACACACACACACACACTCGAAATACGCTTTTTAAAAAAACGATCAAAATAACTTTTTCAACTCTGGCTCAACTCACCGACGAGGTAGAAGACCTTCTCCACATCCACTTGCTGAATCAAGCTCTTCAGCACAGAGTAGAGGTTCGAGTCCGGGTCGGCCGAGGCCAGATCGTTCGTGCACTGATCATAAACCACCACGGCCCGGTAGCCTCCACTCTGCAACCGTTCTCTGTGCCCGGGGTCGGGCACGATGTTCTCCAGGGCCACGAACCCGCCGGAACGACGCTTGAGGATGGACGGGCAGTGGACGTTGACGGCCTCCACAACGTGTCCGGCGTTGTAGGACATGAAGGGCCGGCAGTCCAGCACCAGTGTCGTCCTTTCCTGACACGAGAGCAACGCGGCCAGGGAATCCACAGGAAGACCCTCTGCTCCTTCCATTCTGGTAGCACTACAAGCACTGCAAGCGGAGCCGCCTCCAATACTGTTCCTGGATTCCAGCGTGGGAGCGATGGTGACAGGGTAAGGCACTGTGACAAGTACGAGGAGTGGGGGAAGCATACGCCGTTTTCGGTCTCACAAAACTGAGCAGTAGTTAATTTCTGTGTGCAGAGTCCCTACAGCGTGCAGGAAGCGCTGGTTTACTGATCACGTGCTGCACGCGTCGATGGCGTTTTACTACAATGCCACGCACGGCACGTGCCTTCTCTTTATAACTTTCCTGCGCGCTACAGCTTGTGAATGAAAAACTGCGAGCGCGTTTCCGCGCAGCGCACCGTTCTCGACGCTGATTGGATTAGCTGTATATGGGTATGGTGAAATCGTATGTCTCGCCGCGAGAAAATATAGTTCTCTCAGGAAGTGAGTACTCTGCAAGATATTTTCAATAAAATGCTCAAGGTTTCTCTTATTTTCACCTCAACGTAACAAAATGGCATCGCATTTCCGTTACTACAGACGTTCGCCTGCATCTACGCAATTACTTTCAAGTCACCTTTCCACGGCGCTCGGAAATGACGTGGCCATGTATGGAAAGCCCAACGTCACATGAGCCGACTAAACTCCGCCTTGTGAGAACGCTTATGGCAATGTCACTAATGTCACGTCACAACACACACTCCAGTTACCACCGCCGCCCCGCCGACAGCGGCACCAAACCCGCAGCGACGAGCGACAGACGTCGGCACGCCCTGCGCGCGGCTTCAGCCGATCACAACAAGGCGGTGAAATTTCCCCGGAAACTGTGTCAACTGACAAGTTAGGCTTGCATCAGCCTTTTCAGTCCGGCGACGACGGTTAGCTAGTAGGCTAATTAGGTCACCGTCTCAAAGCGCGTCTCAGTGCGTTCGCTCTTTGTGCTGTTGGCGGTGCAGGGCTTGGTGGTTTTGTATGGGTCAGTGCCCGCCCGAGCTGATTTCTCGGAATCTGGGCCACATGTCGAAATTTCTGTATTCCGATGTTTACACTTCGATTCCGCCGCAGAGGCGATGGTGGTAACTTATCGTTGTGACTAGATAAGATAGACGTGACACACCTACCGCTGCGGAGGGTTGGGACTTACTTGTCGAGTCACGGGGGAAAGACGCCGAGCCGGGACTGGGAAAACCGGCAAAATGTTAACAAGAGATACTATGCCCCTTTCTTTAGTTCTCAGTAGTTTGTCTATGTTAGGACCTGGATCACACACTGATCCTGGCAGTATTACACAATAATGGATGGCCCCCGCCTCGACAGGGTGCTCCATCCCGCTGGGGTTTTTACTGAGACTTAGGCTACCCATTTCCAGTGAAATCCCAAACATATGTGACTGAACATATGTCAGTAAAAAATATGTACACTGCATGATGTATGTGCAAGTCACGTCAGGTCGTACCCATTTATTACGTCGTTTTGTAGTTATTCTGGTCCAACGGTTTTAGGCCGCCGTACTGCAATCTCTCTCTCTCTCTCTCTCTCTCTCTCTCTCTCTCTCTCTCTCTCTCTCTCTCTCTCTCTCTCTCTCTCTCTCTCCAATCCTTGAAAAATGAAGTTTTCGAGTTCGAGTTCTCTCTGTCTGTCTGTCTCTCTCTCTCTGTCTCTCTCTGTCTCTGTCTGTCTGTCTGTCTGTCTGTCTCTCTCTCTCTCTCTCTCTCTCTCTCTCTCTCTCTCTCTCTCTCTCTCTCTCTCTCTCTCTCTCTCTCTCTCTCTCTCTTACAAACAAAAATCTTTGATGTGTTCTTTGGTTCTGAAGTCAGTAATTTTTTTCTTTCTGGTGTCGGACGACGGACTGATCATTGACTGAATCACAACCAGTCATAATCTGTCGACATTGACAGACTGATTCGTCATAATTACTGAACGCCAAGCCAACCCGTACAGCCATAACATGTCGAAGCGAAACAGAAATTACCACTGAAGTCAAAAGTGAAAGTCATTCCGGTCACTGTTCCCGTTACACGGTATCCATTTCACTCCCATGTTTCCGCAGTAGCACGTAAAAGATCCTGGTCATTCTACCAAAAGTGCAGCTGGCAGATTACAGCTAAACAGACATACACACTACGTATGTGGCTTCGAATAAAGTGTCATTATAGACTGGTGCATGGTTGTGCTGTACACAAAGCGTGCGCCGGCGAAAGAGCAGCACTTTCACGTGGCATCAGCCATGTAACACAACCAAACAGAACTGTAAGTACACTACTTTGGTGGATATTCAAAACGCGCTATAAACATGGTACAGTCACTCATTAAGAATCACATTCGAGAAGAGCGCAGTGACTCTGCTCGACAGCAGAGATTAGCGCTTACAAAAGCGATCAGTAATGATAATAACCACGCTATGTTGAAAGAGGACTGGAGGAAAATAAATTTAAATGAACTGAAAAAATTGGAAAATAGAAAGTGAAATTCCTCTCGGCAGCAGGCGAAGCATGTAAGCCAAAGCAGTATGCCATACTGGCCGTCTCAAGGCTGGAAAGTGGGACCCTTTGGGAAGGGGGAAGGGGAGTCCTTAAGTTCTGCGTCCGCCGTACCCCCAATGCGAGGACACACCAACGGAGCTTAAAATCAGTCAAGCAGATCCGTCTGTAGACATAGTTCAGGAGCTGTGTGAGAGTCGAGGTGGCCGTCCTGAGCTGTCCGTCCTAACGAGCCTTCTGGTTTCCGTGGGCGTAAAGCTATATTGAACCATGCTTCAGCGGCATTGGTCACAGCTTGTCCCTAATATGTCAGCTGACATCTGAGGACATTAAGCAACACTACCTGCTTACCGTCTGTAGACAGCGAGGAAGTATTTGCTTTCAACTCCTCGTCAGCCACGTATGTAGGTCGCGCCAGGGAAAATCCCGGTGGCAGTCTCACGTGTAACCCGTTACACAAAGTGCCGCACTGTTACAGTGTATGCAGCCAGTAAAGTGTCTTAATAATGACGTTACGAGTTGTTTTGTTTCGTTTCGTAGTTGTTTTGTTGTTGATTTATTTTCGTTTGTTTTTGTTGTTGTTGTCTTGTTGTGGGTCTTGTTGCATGTCTTAAAAAATCAATTAAGTCATTGTCAAGATATATCAATTAATGTCACTGGACATGTGATTTATCACTGAAGGTATCACTTGACTTGGTATATCTTAACAAAAACAACAACAAAATCAAATCGCTGTCATTGTTACTTGTGGCTTTAGCCTTGCCTGTACGCTACTGTGCACGTTTAATCTGTGAATCTTTCATACATGTAGATATTGTTTCTTTATCTGTTTGTAAGTCATATGTGGCACCACGTTTTCCTTTGAATGGAATAAAGAAGTACTTGACTTGACTTGATGTCACTAGACATGTGACGTATATACGACTTGGTATATCCTGACGAGGTGAATTTTTTGTCAAGCTATACCAAGTCATGTATAAGTCATCTCTCCAGTGACATTACTTGGTATATCTTGACAAAATGAGTTGATAGGTTACTTGACAGCGGGTTACTTCTGCTTTAATCGGTTTCTTAACAGTTATGTATCACTTGATAGGTTACTTTACAGCAAGTGTGTAAGACTTGAGATTACTTGATTGGTTATTTAACAGTGAGTTACGCATGACTTGACATTGACTTCATAAGTTACTGGTCAGCATGTTGCATATGACTTGCCAATGACCTCATATGTTACAGGTCAGTAAGTTACTTATGACTTGACAGTGATTTCATAGGTTACTTGACAGTAGGTTACCTGTATGTCTCCAGCTCCATAGCCGTGTACTCTGCAGTCTACACCACAAACATCAACGATCAAAGTGAACAAATATAGCCCTCGGTTGACGTCACACGTCAAACAGGGGCTACGGCAAAATATTATCTCAACCAGTCGCCTACGATATCTAGTCTCGTCGACACTGCATGGCAACAAGCAATACAAGGTACGGGTACGGGCCGATAAACCAAAAAATCTAAAAAGAAGCTGCAACAGTTGTGTGTTATGCTTTGGACGCTTCTTCTT
>JABMCL010001157.1:160000-167500 GCA_018857735.1 Alviniconcha marisindica | reverse complement strand
CATGAGAGCCAGATCCATCCTCACCCGTCTGACACAGCTGTGAGCTCGTGATTAGTTTTTTTGCAGTTTAGTGTGAACCCGATACTTCACGACCACAGGAAATCGTATAGGTTCAATTCACAGCTGTAGCTCTGGGTAAAGTGTGTTTTTTTGTGGTGGGAGGGGGTTGGGTGGCTTGGGAAGGGGGTTTGTGAATGAGAGCACCCGATCCACCTTCACTGATGCTGACACAGCTGTGAGCTCTGGTGTATTAAGTTTGTTTGTTTCAGTGGTATTTGTGAATGAGAGCCCAGATCCACCTTTCAAACTGGATATTCCCCCCACAGCTGTGAGCTCTGGTGTATTAAGTTTGTTTGTTTCAGTGGGTAAAAAGAGAATTGTGTAGCCCAGGGAATTCCCAAACCTTCACAGCTGTGAGCTCTGGTGTATTAAGTTTGTTTGTTTCAGTGGTATAGTGAATGGGGAGCCCCCAGATTTTCACCTGTCTTTTAACTGGTGTTCACAGATCCACCTTCACAGCTGTGAGCTCTGGTGTATTAAGTTTGTTTGTTTCAATGGTATAGTGAAAGAGAGCCCAGATCCACCTTCACAGCTGTGAGCTCTGGTGTATTAAGTTTGTTTGTTTCAGTGGTATAGTGAATGAGAGCCCAGATCCACCTTCACTGATGTTCGCACAGCTGTGAGCTCTGGTTGTAAAAAATTAAGTGTTGCTTGGTTTGTATTAAGTTTTTTGGTTTTTAGTGAATGAGAGCCCAGATCCACCTTCACTGATGTTCGCACAGCTGTGAGCTCTGGTGTATTAAGTTTGTTTGTTTCAGTGGTATAGAGAATGAGAGCTCAGATCCACCTTCACTGATGTTCACACAGCTGTGAGCTCTGGTGTATTAAGTTAGTTTGTTTGTTTCATTCTTGCTGTACGTCCACAGAGAACGTGAGGACCATTAGGGACGGAAACCCAGGTCCACCTCCTCTTTCACACAGCTCCTGAGCTCTGTATATGAAATCAGTAAAAGAAAATAAACATGATGCTTAACGTCCACAGAAGCCACAAAGCCAGTTCTTAATTGGGTGAACGTTTGTTCGCGAACATAATAATAATAAAGAGGATTTCTAGAGCGCCCATCTACCACACAAGGTGGCAGCACGGGGCGCTTGTTCGCGAACATAGTTGGAAGTATTCGGCGAATATAGTTGGTTCTTAATTGGGCGAACTTTTGCTTCGCGAATATAGTTCGGAGTATTCGTCCAACTGCGACGAAGCTATATTCGGGGTCCAAAAAGCTTCGCTCAACATGTTCTGGGAACATTCGCCTATTCGACGAACATTGCCTCTGATGGGCTGAGAGCAGAGCTCTCCTGTGGATAAGGAAGAAATAAAAATGGATGACGGTGTCGCTAGGTTCTTCACTCGCTTCGGAGGGATTTTTTTTTTATTTGTTGACTTGTGGGAGGCGCAGCCTTGTCTATGGGACCCACACCGAGATAGTAGTTAGTTGAATTACCCTGTGAGAGATGTTTAAAGTATATTGACTTGACTTGACTTTAGCCTACATTTTCGATCATGCTGTCTGCTGCGCGTCTGCCGCAAGTTCGGCCGAAGCTTGCATCTCATTACAAGCCAGTTAAGAACAAAGTAAAGTTCGCCGAACTGTCCGAACCAAGTTCGGCGAACTAAAAGTTCAATTAAGAAACGAATCATAGTTCATCGAACTGTCCGAAGTATGTTCGGCGAACAAACATTCGCCCAGTTAAGAACGGGCCTTATTAGGGACGGTGAGATTGGGGGAAGGGGGTATGGAGGTGGGGGGAAGAGGGAGACTATTATACCTATCGCTACACTGTCACCACCAGAATGACTCCTGCATTAAGATGGGCAGCGATGAGAGCCACTTTAGTGTTTCATTAATTGTGAGGGACAAAGTCGCAAGACAGTGTCCACAAACCACAATTTTTGAAGAGAAAGGAGAACCGAGGAAGATTCGAATCGAGGTCTTTCTGCTTACCAGCCTAACGCCTTACCGCTAGGCCAAACCAGCTCACCTCAGGTCAGTAGCGGTTGAATAGTATTTGTAGATGCAGCTTCTTCTTCTTCCGTTAATGACCATCGGCCACAAAGCTGGCCATTGCTGTCATTTTAATGCATGCTGGGTTATTTTGTTGTTTCTATAGTCCACCGAAATCTGACATGGACTACCGGATCTCTAACGTGCGTATGTGATCTTTTTGCAAGCGTATATACACGGGGGACCTCGGTTTATAGTCTTATCCGAAGGACTTTTGTAGAGTCTGCTCTCATAGTTCAGGAGCTGTGTGAGAGTCGAGGTGGCCGTCCTGGTCTGTCCGTCCTAACGAGCCTTCTGGTTTCCGTGGACGTAAAGCTATATTGGGCTTTATCAGCTTGTCCCTAATATGTCAACCGACATCCGAGGACATTAAGCAACACTACCTACCTACCTACCTAGAGTCTGCACAGAATTTGACTCCGAAAAAAATCTCAGGGCAGGCGCAAAGCCGACCACGTAACGGTCACCCATCATGGCTGCAAGCTTACGCTGCACAGAAGAACGAAACCAGAAAGAAAATAGCCAGTGTTCTTTCTATATCATCGATTAATGAGGTAAATCAGTCTGGTTTTCAAGTGGCAAAGTGAACACTGCAGGATTAGCTTGTCACGCTACACAACAGCTGCCAAGCTGAGCCCACGCACCTAGCCTACTCGAGGGCGCAGTCACGTTGAGATCATGGCTAATTTTATAGCACACGAAAGACTAGTCAAGCAGAACCGTTCGGGTTTTCCGCCAAACACAAGCCGAAGTGAGTCACGTGGCGTCCGTTCAACTCCAAGGCATTAGCGGTGGACTGAAGAACTTTTTAGGCAGTGTATTCGCCTGAGCGGACAAAAGATTGAACACCCGGCCGGCAAGGTCATTAAAACGCACAATCCATTATCGCCCCTCTCAGCCGCAACACCCACGCGGACAGACAGCTTGACGTGTAAGCTGCCGCTGTGGTGTGTGTGGAGTGGGTTGTCACTGTCAGACAGTTTCACGTCCTCTGCCACTTCTATACCAACAAAACCGAGGGCCGACACAACCCAGAGATTTTCGATTCCAGTACACCTGACGTTCACAACCTGCAGGCACAAAGCCGGGGACACCACACCATCGATTGGCTGGAGGAGGAAGGCGTGGACAGAGAAAAGCGATCGACGATCTTCCTATTCAGTCGAGCGTTGGAACTGTTTGAAGCTCAACGGGACTGAGCGTATGTGGGCTTTTCCGAGCCCGTATATACCATATTGAACTGAAATGACGTTCGGTAACAGAAAGGGAGATTCATGAGTTTTTCAGTGTTATACTGCCTTTTGGTGAGATCGTGTCAGATTTGTTTCAGTTCCGAGAATGATGAGGGGAGAGCGGGAGAGACGAAAGAGGCAAACACCGGAGTCCTGATATTTTAACGCCCAGCGAACGGTGAAGGTCATATCTATGCGACACGCAGGTCCCCACTGAAATCACAACGCTTGAAGAGAATTCTCAGAACAACGAAGCTAGCGATGCAAATATATACAAATGTATGTGTTTTGTTGTTGTTGTTGTTGTTGTTGTTGTTTGTTTTTTTATGCGACTTTCAATTCAGTTCTTGAGATCTTTTCTTGTTTTGGTGTAACTTGCTGGTGTATGTTATCTCAATGATTGAAAGATCAGTCTAATATCACTTCTGTGAAAAGACTTCAAATAAAAAGGAACAAAAGGCAGCATAGCTTGTGTTCATACTCTGAAATATTAAGCTACTTCAGGGTGCACAAAGGCCAGGCTGTTTTAATCGTTCACGAGTCTCGCCAGAAGGGGGCCTTAATTTCTGCGTCCGCAGTATTCCGATCCAGCAGAGGGGCATGAGGTTGTGGGGTGGGGGTGGAGGGGTGGGGGGTGAGGGTGTTGGTTGCCGCGGAGAGAGTGGGAAGGAAGGAGCCGGAAGTCCCTCTTGTTACGCTGCACTGTTTCCGCCAGATTGATCATTTTGCATGAGGGACAGTGATGTACGCCACTTCTTCTTCTTCTTCTTCTTCTTCGATCAGTTTTATGGAGCGAAAAAAAAATCAAAAAAAAAAATCCACATTCGCATAACGTTTTTACAACCAGTGCTTTTATGTTGTTGCTGTGTCAATAATTGTTGAGGAAAACGTCACAATTTACGAGGACATACAGTGTCCATGAACCAAAAACTTTCAATGAGAGAGAGAGAGAGAGAGAGAGAGAGGGAGAGGATAGTAACCTTAGGTCCATTTGGACCTATCTAACAGCCAACCCTTGCTATACTACCAACACAAATAAGCACGACTATACTACAGAAAGATATTACATCACGGGAGAGAGAGAGAGAGAGAGAGAGGATAGTAACCTTAGGTCCATTTGGACCTATCTAACAACCAACCCTTGCTATACTACCAACACAAATAAGCACGACTATACTACAGAAAGATATTACATGCACAGAGAGAGAGAAGAGAGAGAGAAGAGAGAGAGAGAGAGAGAGAGAGAGGATAGTAACCTTTAGGTCCATTTGGACCTATCTAACACCAACCCTTGCTATACTACCAACACAAATAAGCACGACTATACTACAGAAAGATATTACATGCACGAGAGAAGAGAGAGAGAGAGGATAGTAACCTTAGGTCCATTTGGACCTATCTAACAGCCAACCCTTGCTATACTACCAACACAAATAAGCACGACTATACTACAGAAAGATATTACATGCACGAGAGAGAGAGAGAGAGAGAGAGAGAGGAGAGAGAGAGAGGATAGTAACCTTAGGTCCATTTGGACCTATCTAACAACCAACCCTTGCTATACTACCAACACAAATAAGCACGACTATACTACATAAAGATATTACATGCACAAAAAAAGAGAGAGAGAGAGAGAGAGAGAGAGAGAGAGAGAGAGAGTTGGTTCTTAACGCCCAATCAAGACAGACAGACAGACAGACAGAACGCTAAATGTTTTATTAATTAGGCCATGGGCCCTTTCAAGCAGAGAGAGAGAGAGAGAGAGAGAGAACAACTGAAGCTTAGATTCAAACCTCAGCACATCCGTCGGCTAAACGTTTTTGCCAAGCTGTCGCCTGGCTGATACCACTTGGCCCAAACGGTTATAGAGAGGGTTGAGGACGGTCTGCGCTGTACGTGTCATATGGTGTGAGTTGCGCACCACTGCTGTTGCGTTCGCCCCCAACTGCGATCTCATTTTGCTGTTATTGGTGGCAAGGACAATTCACCTGTGACACATGTGGCCCACGTCTATACCGGGCTTTACACTTCCTTTAGTCCTTTCTATGTATACTGACATAATGTATTTGTTTAGTGTTGCGGGGGTGTCGGGGGTGGCGGTGGGGGGGGATGGAGAGGGTGGAGTGGCAGCAGAGAGGTAAAACGTTATCTCTCTCTCTCTCTCTCTCTCTCTCTCTCTCTCTCTCTCTCTCTCTCTCTCTCTCTCTCTCTCTCTCTCTCTCTCTCTCTCGTCATATAATTTTCTGTAGTATAGTCGTGCTTATTTGTGTTGGTAGTATAGCAAGGGTTGGCTGTTAGATAGGTCCAAATGGACCAAAACATCCTCTCTCTCTCTCTCTCTCTCTCTCTCTCTCTCTCTCTCTCTCTCTCTCTCTCTCTCTCTCTCTCTCTCTCCCCCTCTCTCTCTCGTGCTATAATATCTCTGGTATTCGTGCTTATTGTGTTGTAGTATAGCAAGGGTTGGCTGTTAGATAGGTCCAAATGGACAATTTCTCTCTCTCTCTCTCTCTCTCTCTCTCTCTCTCTCTCTCTCTCTCTCTCTCTCTCTCTCTCTCTCTCTCTCTCTCTCTCTCTCTCTCTCTCGTGCATATAATATCTTTCTGTAGTATAGTCGTGCTTATTTGTGTTGGTAGTATAGCAAGGGTTGGCTGTTAGATAGGTCCAAATGGACCTACGGTTACTATCCTTGAGTATTAAAGTTTACGAGTTCAATTTGTCTCTGTCTGTCTGTCTGTCCCTGTCTGTCTTTTTTGTTTTGTTCTCTCTCTCTCTCTCTCTCTCTCTCTCTCTCTCTCTCTCTCTCTCTCTCTCTCTCTCTCTCTCTCTCTCTCTCTCTCTCTCTCTCTCCCCACTTAGCCATAATTATGTGGTTCACATGGCTCAAAGCACCAACTAACTCTCTCTCATCCACTACAGCGACCACTTTTTCTGTTTCGTTTTGGTATGTGTGCCAAAGAGGTAAGTACTACACGAGTGCAAAAAAATCAAACAAAATGTGAAAGAAAGATTGAATAATCGAAGATTTCCTTTTCAGAACCTCACCTTACATCTCAGATCTGGCTAAAACATCAGTTATGACGACGAAATGTCAGAGCGCCTAACCTTACAATAAAGCTCAAAACGCGCGGGGCTGCGGTCTGTGGACACTGTCCTGTGACTTTGTCCATCACTTCCCACTGAAACATTAAAACGGCTCTCATCGCTGCCCATCTTAATGCAGAAGTCATTCTGGTGGTGACGGTGTAGCGATAGGTAATAATCTCCCTCTCCCCCACTCCATACCCCCTCCCCGTCTAATAAGCCGTACGGTTTCTGTGGACGTTAAGCACCATGTTTACTTAACCAGTTACTTACGCGTCAGTACATTAGAATTATCACGACGAACGGCCTTAGAAGGCGTACAACAGAAAACACTATCAGTGGGAGCACTTCCAACCAACCCACGCACACCCACAGCCCCTCTCGCAATCTCCGAAACACCCGTTTGGGAGGCCTTACTTGGAGCTGACAGTCCTTCCTAGTGTAGTTGCCCGTGAGCCTATGTATGTACACCACTTGAGCTTTGTTTGCAGTCAAACAACTTCAGCTCCCGGGCCCAAGGGAGGATTTGCTTTTTAAAGCCGTTGGCTGCCCAGAATAGATCGATTTATTTTGGAAGGTGACTAATCAAGTCCGTTCACGTTTACTCAAGGACAAAAGCTGCGCACTGGATTATAGACCTCAGTTGGCAATAATAGCCTACGTCTTTCCAAAAAAAAATTATGAGAGAGAGAGCATGTATGTGTGTGTGTGAGAGAGAGAGCGAGAGAGAGAGGGGAGAGAGAGAGAGAACTCGACAACTTTATTTTACAAGGATTGTAGTTTAGGTTCAGTCAAAAACCTGTTAAACAACTATTCCTTGCTAAACTACTAATGAATGAAAATAAAGTAACAGGGCATCATTTATATACATCCAAGCATCAATGAATCAGTGAAATTTTATGTATGAAGATTTATACGGGGAATGCTCCACAAAAACTTCCACACAAAAACATGGCGTGTTCACAGCGCCAGATGTACACATTCATACACCACTCAGTTACACATGTATGAGCATACAACAAGCAGATAAGCAGTAGAACATCTGATAAATTCATGTCACAGAGAGAGAGAGAGAGAGAGAGAGAGAGAGAGAGAGAGAGAGAGAGAGAGAGAGTTAGGTCTTG
>JABMCL010001157.1:140000-155000 GCA_018857735.1 Alviniconcha marisindica | reverse complement strand
TGTCAGGTTGCTATCACAGGGCCCAAGGTTTGGGAACCAACTTCCAAGCATGGTCTACAATGCATAGCTTAACGTCCACAGAAACCAGAAGGCTCTTAGGACGGGAGCCAGGACGGTCCACCGACTTTCACACAGCTTTGAACTCTGAATGCAGTTCAGCTGTTGCTTAACGTCCACAGAGACCGGAAGGACTATTAGGACGGGGGGGGGGGGGGCAGGATGTCCACCTCGACTTTCACACAGCTTTTGAGCTCTGACAATGCTCAGTGTTGCTTAACGTCCACTAAGACCGGAAGGACTATTAGGGACGGGGAGTCCAGGACGTCCACAGCGACTTTCACACAGCTCCTGAGCTCTATGACAAGGTGGTGAAGTAGAGCTTCCTGTCTCGGATGTCGGTTGACTATTAGGGACAAACTGAGACCAATGCCGAAGCATAGTTCAATATAGCTTTACGTCCACAGAAACCGTAAGGCTCATTAGGACGGAAAGTCCAGGACGGCCACCTCGACTTTCACACAGCTCCTGAATTCTGACAGTGACAAGAAAGGAGAGCTCCCTGAAATAGCTAAGTGGACTCGAACCGAACGTCTGTTCCGTCTGCCTAGCGCATTACCGCTAAACCAAACCAGACCACGAAACTGCTCTGACAAGTCTTTAACCCTTTCTACCCATCATTACAGAGGTCCATATAACAATTGTCTGAAGAATCAACACACAAGGGAGTTAATTAGCGCTCGAAATACGTAACACAAGTACAACAACAAAGACCTGAGTGCCTACGGTGACACTCACCTGGCATGCGTGTAAATACAAGGTACATAAACTCCACCAGAGGTACCGTCGGCGACTCAGGTCCTAGTTGTTGCACTTGTGTTGCGTATTTCGAGCGCTAATTAACTCCCTTGTGTGTTGGTTCTGCACGAGCACTCTGGGCCTCGTCCTGTTTCAGATTTATGTATGAAGAGCAAATAGCCCCTTAATCGATTTATTATCTAAACGGCGACAATGAAAAAATCGGCATGTGTGGAGTGCAAATAGGACTATTTGGCCAGTCTAAAGGCGTTTCAAGTAAATACGTGAGCCGGTTTGGCCTAGCGGCAAGGCGTTAGGCTGGTAAACGGAAGGACCTCGGTTCGATACCGCTTCGGTTCTCCTTTCTCTTCGAAAGTTGTGGTTTGTGGACACTGTCTTGTGACTTTGTCCCTCACAATTATGAAACATTAAAATGGCTCTCATCGCTGCCCACCTTAATGCAGAAGTCATTCTGGTGGTGACAGTGTAGCGATAGGTATATAATCTCCCTCTTCCCCCCCTCCACACCCCCCCCCCTTCTCCCCGTCCCTAATAAGCCTCATGGCTTCTGTGGACGTTAAGCACCATGTTTACTTACTTACTTATTTCAAGTTAAGTTAAATATAGCCTCGTTTCTCGACCTGACATAGAGCCAGACATATGGACTCTTTATCAGGATTAGTGGCTAGCCCCCTTTAACTTCATTAATTTTTCACTCTCCGTACGTGGTGTACAGTCCAACATATCAGAGTTCAGGAGCTGTGTGAAAGTCGAGGTGGGCTTTCCGTCCTAATGAGCCTTACGGTTTCCTGTGGACGTAAAGCAACATTGAACCGTGCTTCGGCATTGGTCACAGTTTGTCCCTAATGTGTCAACCGACATCCGAGGACATGAAGCTCTACTTCATCGTCATCATCATCCCCCATATCCCATTGGGGGGAGACTGTGTTGGCCACAGACTGCACGTACGAGTTCAGTGTTGTTTTACGTCCGCAGATACCGTAAGGACTTATAAGCAAAATCTCAAACCATTCGGACAACGTTCTTTCAGTTTCACGGCACCATCTGTTTTGAATTGACTGCCGGCCGCTCGTAAGAAATGTACCAACATTATCCCAGTTCAAATTGCACATCAAAACCTTCCTTTTTGCCCAGGCTTTCCAGTAGAATCCACGGGGTGGGTGGGTGAGAAGACACTCAGTTTGAAGTTATTGTTGTTGATGAGAGTATCGATCATTTACTGATTGCTGTGTGGACGAGCGGGGACTGGTGCACGCATGTGTGTGTGTGTGTGTGTGTGTGTGTGTGTGTGTGTGTGTGTGTGTGTGTGTGTGTGTGTGTGTGTGTGTGTGTGTGTGTGTGTGTGTGTGTGTGTGTGTGTGTGTGTGTGTGTGTGTGTGTGTGTGTGTGTGTGTGTGTGTGTGTGTGGTGTGATGTGGTGGTGTGAGTGAGTGTGTGTTTGTGTGCGTGCGTGCGTGCGTGCGTGAATGTGTGTGTGCGTGCGTGCGTGTGTGTTTGTGCGTGCGTGTGTGCGTGCGTGCGTGCGTGAGTGTGTGTGTGTGCGCGCGCGTGTGTTATGTATATAATATAGTTATCTTTTGCTAGGTGATAATGGTAGACTACAATATTTAAGGTTCTGTTTGTATGAAATGTATGCTAATGTTTGTTTTTTGTCGTAAGATGTTTGTACAGCGGAGTAAGTTTAACTCTGGTTAGAGAACAGCGCTTTATAAGAATTATTATTGTTATTATTATTATTGTTGTTGCTGTTGTTGTTGCTGCTGCTGCTGTTGTCGTTGTTAAGGACAGGAGCCCCGGGCAACCACCTCGACTTTCACACAGCTCCTGAGCTCTGTATCTTACACAGCCGGCGGCGCCTTTCTATACACGTCGCTTGGTCATTGCCATTTTTACCCAGGGGGTAACTACTGGCGAGGAGGTGGGGGGGGGGGGGGGGGGGGGGGGGGGGGGGGGGAGATGGGGGAGGTTGGTGTGAACTGACAGGACATCCGCTGGGTTCTGCAGTACAGGCGCATTCCGTGACAAGCGATGTAGCCTCCTTTTAAAACTCAAGCAGCTGTGACGTTTACATCACTGTGTGGAAGTCGAGGTGTCCGTCCTGGGCTCCCGTCCCTAGTAAACCTCATGGTTTCTGTGGATGTAAAGCAACACTTCAACCAACGTTTACATCATAAATACTTTAACCTTCCCCCCCCCCCCCCCCCCCCCCCCCTCTCCCCCACCCCCCCCCGATGCACCCCCCTCACCCCCCACCCACCCCCCACTTCACACAGCTGTGCGTTTACGATCAACTCGGAAGTCGAGGTGTCCGTCCTGGGCTCCCGTCCCTAGTAAACCTCTGGTTTCTGTGGACGTAAAGCAACACTTCAACCAACGTTTACATATAAATACTTTTTAACCATCCCCCCCCCCCCCCCCCCCGCCCCGTCCCGCCCCCCCCCCCCCCCCCCGTCCGCGTTCGGCATCAGATCACCCGGCTGTGGCTGTAACGGCATCCATCCGGTGAATGGCGTGTCTACCCGCGGTAGTACCACATAGCTCAGTGTTTTTTACCCTGCACCCCACCCCCCACCCCCACCCCCCACCCCCCACCCCGCACACTGTCACACATCTGTCCGCTCACGCACTCACACACTCCATCAGTTGCCGCATCGGCTGAATTGTTTTAACTAAATAAAACCTCTTTTTGGAACAGATTGACATTACGATCATACCCGCAGGGTAAACTGCGAAATGACACGAGTTGTGTAAGTTTTGTCGTAGCGAAGCTGGCAAAAACGAGAGAGAGAGAGAGAGAGACAGAGACAGACAGACAGAGAGAGACAGAGAGGAGAGAGAGAGAGAGAACTCGAACTCGAAAACTTTATTTTACAAGGATTGTAATTTAGGTTCAGTCAAAAACCTGTCTAACAACTAGTCCTTGAGAGAGAGAGAGAGAGAGAGAGAGAGAGAGAGAGAGAGAGAGAGAGAGAGAGAGAGAGACAGAGACAGAGACAGAGACAGAGAGACAGAGACAGAGACAGACAGACAGACAGACAGAGACAGAGCTCGAACTCGAAAATTTTATATACCAAGGATTGTAGTTTAGGTTCAGTCAAAAACCTAACAACTAGTCCTTGAGAGAGAGAGAGAGAGAGAGAGAGAGAGAGAGAGAGAGAGAGAGAGAAGAGAAGAAGAACAGAAGAGACAGACAGAAGAGAGACAGACAGACAGACAGACACAGAACAGACAGAGACACAGAGAGAGACAGAGAGAGAGACACACACAGAGAGAGACAGAGACAGACAGAGAGAGAGAGACAGAGAGAGACAGAGAAAGGGACAGAGAGCTCGAACTCGAAAACTTTATTTTACAAGGATTGTATTTTAGGTTCAGTCAAAAACCTGTCTAGCAACTAGTCCTTGGGAGAGAGAGAGAGAGGGGGGGAGAGACAGACAGACAGAGACAGAGACAAAGACAGAGAGAGACAGAGACAGAGAGAGACAGAGAGAGGAGAGAGAGAGAGAGAACTCGAACTCGAAAACTTTATTTTACAAGGGATTGTAGTTTAGGTTCAGTCAAAAACCTGTCTAACAACTAGTCCGAGAGAGGGAGAGAGACAGAGACAGAGAGACAGACAGAGAGAGACACAGAGAGAGAGAAGCTCGAATTCGAAAACTTTATTTTACACGGATTGTAGTTTAGGTTCAGTCAAAAACCTGTCTAGCAACTAGTCCTTGAGAGAGAGAGAGAGAGAGAGAGAGAGAGAGAGAGAGAGAGAGAGAGAGAGAGAGAGAGAGAGAGAGAGAGAGAGAGTTTATTTTGTGGTTACCCCTTTAATCCCAAAGCGACTCGCCCGCCAGGCCTCCATTCATTTTCCCATCAAACGCTGACTATGAACCTCCTCCCATCAAGCGCCTGTGATCGTGAGTTTTAATGAGTGTTCACAAAAGCCTCGGGACTACTTCATTGATGAATTCACGGCGAGGAAGCAGGTGACGTCAGATGCTGACATGGGATTGGCCCTTGCCGCAACTCCGTATCGGCGCCAGCTTACAATGTATTCGTCCGAGAGTGCGGTCATTGAGGCCGGAACTGAAATGAATGGAGGAATGAATGAATGAATGAATGGAAATGACGACTGCTGGGTCAGTGAGGACTGCCGCGGCCTGCGTTCTGTATCGACCCGCGCTGTGACCTACATCAACACGCCGCGACCTACTTGGTTTGACACGTACGTCAGTCGCTTCCGGCTGCATAGTTAACCTGCAAACTCCAAGCGCTGGTTTACGAGGGTGCCGCGGTTAAAAAAAAGAGGCTTGTCCGGTTCAGTTGAAGATGGTATCTACGCGCTCGGAAAAGCCCATATGTGCTCCGTCTCTCACTGAGAAGTTTCCCCAGTGTTGGCTTTGAAACAGTTCCAGCCTTCCCTACCTGCATGACGGCGATGGCAAGCTCTCATCCTTTCGAGGAAGGTAGATCGTCGAACGCTTCCTCTTTCCACGCCTTTCTCATCAAGGCTGGGCTTTGTGATTGCAGGTAGTGTCTCAAGCTCCTCAACACTTCAGATTTTCAAGCCGAGACGCAAGCCACTTGTGATGGTTGTTCTTCCCACCAGTCTATCTGCTCGGTCATTTCCCCTCACTCCAGCATGTCCAAGACAGTGCGTCCACAGTTTACACACACACACACACACACACACACACACACACACACACACACACACACACACACACACACACATACAACACAACACACGCACACGCGCGGGCGCACACACACATCATTAAGTACTTATATTTAATCAATGTTATTGATTAAAGCTGCTAGTTATTCATGATCAAAAGCATTTTATTTGCACATTTTAGTACTAGTTAGTAGCTGCAGAACTTTGTTAAAAAGGTTTTTTTTTTAAACATCATTTATTGAATCAACAATTGAATTATTAGTACAAATTAGTACAAATTACAATACTACAAGGAATGCTTGCAGTTGAAATCTTCGCTTTTCCCCATCCAAAACCCAAGCGTGTACACACACTCAAGCATTATTTAGGCTGGAAACCACAGGAATCTTTCTCACTGGATATGTTTGTATTATTTGTCTAGCTGATAAAAAGGCTACATACTCACAGCCCCACATTACTCCAAAAACTCTCTCCCCTGCACACATTTTGTACTTCATGTGGCATGAGCACAAATGGACAAACACACAGATATATAATGTATAATTAATTACTTAAATATTATATCAATGTTCATGATTAATGCTGCTACTTGTGATCAAAGCACTTACAATAGACTTTTTAGTACTTGTTAGTAGTTGTAGAACTTTGTACCCCCCCTCCCCCCTCCCCATATGCAAACATTTTTGAATCAACTAGTGATTCACGTCGGATAACATACCGGACTATCGTCATGTCCGACAACACGCCGGACTGTTGACTCACGTCGGACAACAGTTCGGACTAGAGACTCACGTCGAACAACACGCCAGACAATGGACACGTCGGGATAATGTTTTCAGACAATTTTATTTTTTAACTAAGACGTGATTAAAAACAATAAAATAAAATTACGTTCAGTTCATTTTTTTTAACTGTCGACGTGTCTGACTACTGACATTTTTTTTTTTACTATCAGTTGCTGGCTATTGCTACATTGGACTATCGCGTGTGTCACAAGTGTGTGTGTGTGTGTGTGTGTGTGTGTGGTTTTGTGTGTGTGTGTGTGTGGTGTGTGTGTGTGTGTGTGTGTGTGGTGTGTGTGTGTGTGTGTGTGTGTGTGTGTGGTGTGTGTGGTGTGTGTGTCGGTGGGGTGGTGGTGCGTGCGTCATGGTGAGTTGTGTGTGTATGTGTTGTGTGTGTGTGTGTGTGTGTGTGTGTGTGTGTGTGTGTGTGTGTGTGTGTGTGTGTGTGTGTGTGTGTGTGTGTGTGTGTGTTGTGTGTGTGTGTGGTGTGTGTGTGTGTGTGTGTGTGTGTGTATGTGTGTGTGTGTGTGTGTGTGTGTGTGTGTGGTTGTGTGTTGTTGTGTGTGTGTGTGTGTGTGTGTGTGTGTGTGTGTGTGTGTGTGTACTAGTGCTGTGTGTTGTGTGTGTTGTGTGGTGTGTGTGTGTGTGTGTGTGTGTGTGTGTGTGTGTGTGTGTGGTGTGTGTGTGCTGTGTGTGTGTGTGTGTGTTGTGCTGTGTCTGTGTCTGCTGTTGTCTGTGTTTCTGTGTGCGTGTCTGCTGTGTGTGTGTAACAGTTCACCCGTAGCCTCTTTGATCTTGTTCCCTGCCTTGGGCGACACGAGCTCGCACGGCATTTGATGCTTCACACTTAACCGACTTTCTTTCTTTGTTTTTGTCTGTTCTTCGTAGTCGTTACCCACGACATTAAAAAAAATATAAAAAAAAATCAAAATCAACTGGGCACCTTTTACACCATCTTTGATTTTGTATGTTCAGTTTGATCTCTTCCTACACTTGTGTTGGTGGGTGGGCGGGAGGGGGAGGGAAGGACACACTATTCTTGAACAGGCTAGTTCCTTTGACTCGACTGAGAAGAGAGAAGAAGAAAAACTACCCTTAATTATTGAATCAGCTAAGGGAGTTAATTAGCCATCGAAAGACGTCACACAAACAAAACAACCGAATCAGCTAAAGGAGTTAATTAGTGCTTCAAAGACGTCATGTACACATTTAAACACAACAACAACAAAAAAACCTAGTTGCCTGCTTCTGTCTTGTGAGTAAATACGAGGTATAATAATTACAAACTCCAACAAAACTCGAAATAGATAATAAAATAAATGTTTATGCGCGCTTGAACGTGGGTGTGAAACACGTCATCAGACGAGTAACGAGGAGTGTATGTCGATCAACACGAAAAGTCTGCTTTGACCCCAACTAAAGCTACGGATAATCAGAATTAACTATTCACGAAATGATTTTTAATTACTGCGGGGGTCGGGGTCGGGGTCGGGGTTAGTTGTGTCAGTTGTGGTCTGGCTCTTGGCACCTATTTTTGGGTGGCGGAAAGGGAGGAGTTTTTTTTGTTTTTTGTTGCTTGTTTTTGTTTATTTTTGTTTTTTGTTTGTTTGTTTGTCTAATCACTGTTAACATATGTTATTGCAGTTAATTAAAAATTTGCGCCGCCTCTTCCTGATCGTATATTCTCTTATAGCCGTGTTAAAAATTAAAAATAAAAAATAAATAATAATGCGTGGTTTTTCACAGCAATTCTAAAAATTCATGCCCGACTGCGTGCGAACTATGCGATCCATTTTCAGTTGCTAATCGCTTTTATAGAGCGCTGTTTTCCGCTCTCGAGCGCTCGCATGTGTTTCTGCATGAGTGACTAGCTTTTTATAGCGCGTTTTCGATTATCCACCGAAGAGATGAACTTACAGCACTGGCATGGCTGGTGCCACATGAAACTGCTGCCGTCTCGGCGCGTTCTGTGTACACCTTACAACCACGCACCATGTCATTTCATGAAAGCCAGGTGCATGCGTGTTTAGCTGTAACCTGCCACCTGCACTTTTGGCAGAATGACCGGGATCTTTTACGTGCTACTGCGGTAGCACGGGGGTGGCACGGATAGCGAAATAAGAGTCAGCACAGAAAGTTGACCCTGGGCCGGAAGAATTTTTTTCCCGCCGTTCCTGCAGGGATTCGAACCCCGCGACCTTTCGATCACGAGTCCGGCGGTCTAAGCGCTGAGCTATCCCCGCTCAGTAATGCGTGGAGTAAGTAGTAAAGAGAACACTACCCCATCATCCACTGCTCTCGTTACACCGCATCTAAAGAAAAGACAAAGAAGGGGGGAAAAAATCGCTTGACCGGAACGAACTGAAGAACTGTCTATTTTATCCTTTGTCTCCAAGATCATTGAAAAATTGGTTCTTTCTCAGCTCTCTGAACATCTCTCTGCAAACGCTTTTGTTCTTCTGCTTCTTACTTTCGATTTGCAGTCTTTTCACATGGATGATGTTAGATTGATCGTACGGTTACCAAAACATCAACAGATGTCAACACTTTACACCAAAACTACAACAGACTTTTGTTGTTTTTTTAAAGAGGAAGGTCTTCTTTGTGTATGCATACACTCGCTTGGTCAGCTAGAGATGCTGCACCATCTGGAACAATTTCCCTTCAAAGTTAGGTCATCAAACATAACTTTTTGATAATTATAATAATAATAATTTTTAAAAACACATCTTTCAGATCACCTCTGAAATCCCACCTCTTCAAGCTAGTCTACTGGCTTTGTGTGTGTGTGTGTGTGTGTGTGTGTGTGTGTGCGTGCGTGCGTGCGTGCGTGCGTGCGTGCGTGCGTGCGTGCGTGCGTGCGTGCGTGCGTGCGTGTGTGTGTGTGTGTGTGTGTGGTGTGTGTGTGTGTGTGTGTGTGTGTGAAACTTGAAATAACCAGTTGTTTTAACCCGTGTTGATTATTGTGTTAGATGTTTATTAAACTGATCCCTGTCTCCATGTACATTACACACCACTTTCAGCCGCAGGGTAAGAGGTTTAGAAATGTCCATTATCATTATCATTGCTTGATTTTCTCCGTATACACTAAATAGTTTTGAATCTTCTCTGTGTTAAAAGGCTGCTTTTGCCCACTATAATTATGCACGGACACATCCGACCTGGGAAAACGTATTCCCCAAATTCGCTTTCACGGTTGTTTGACACATCTATTACCTAGGCTGACACTCACAACAATGACTGCAAAGCGCAGAAGGCCGAGTTTAAAAAAAAAAAAAAAAAAAAAAAAAGCCGTCTTATGGTTCTTGCGTCATTTCGCCAAGGACCCTAGTTCGTGACTTTGTTTGGCGTATCTCTCCGCTAGTGCGAAACGGGATATTCCACCTGCGTGAGCTCTGTCACGTACATTGGACAAATTAGTAACAAGCAGTGAATCATTGTTAGCACCTCAAAGCAATACTCACTGCCACTGGTATTTGCAGTGGCTAATTAATTGTTCCGCGACCTCTTCATTTGAATATGTAAATCGGTTGGTCAACGTGTAACAGTCTCGCAAGTTTGCTGGCATGCTGAAGAACTGGGCTGTGTTCGTAGTCTCTTTGTTAACCCCCATGACCTTTCCTACGGACGTAGTCAAGTTGTTGTTGAAGTGTTGCTTTGCGTCCACAGAAACCGTAGGCTTATTAGGGACGGGAGCCCAGGACGGCCACCTCGACTTTCACACAGTTCCTGAGCTCTGGAGTTGTCAAGTCGAAGTGTTGCTTTGCGTCCACAGAAACCGTAGGCTTATTAGAGACGGGAGCCCAGGACGGCCACCTCGACTTTCACACAGCTCCTGAGCTCTGACGTAGTCAAGTAAGTAAGCAAGCATGGTGCTTAACGTCCACAGAAACCATAAGGCCTATTAGGGACGGGGAGAAGGGGGAAGGGGGCAAAGAGGTCGGGGAGAAGGAGACTATATACCTATCGTTACACTGTCACCACCAGAATGACTTCTGCATTAAGGCGGGCAGCGACGAGAGCCATTTTAATGTGAGGGACAAGGTCACAAGACAGTGTCCACAGACCACAACCTTTGAAGTGAAAGGAGAGCCGAAGAAGATTCGAACTGAGGTCCCTCAGTTTACCAGCCCACCGTCTTACCGCTAGGCCAAACCGGCTCACGAGTATAGTTAAGTCCAGGGCTTGTCCCTTATTGTCCTTGTCCCTGATTGCCACAGGCATAAAGCCTCTCCTTACGGGTGCAAGGGAAGGGCAGTTCTGCTGGATGTGTTCGGTATCGGACATCAGCATCCAGATCTGAATCATGACCGAAAGACAGACATCTGAACGCAGAAGGCGAAGAAGAAGCTGGCCAGTAGCAGAATTTGTTCCAAACCATCATGTTTCCGGTCTGGTTATTTGACGGCTGAGTCCAGTGGTCAGCGCTCTTTCTCTTACCAGGTTCCAGCTATCTAAAACCAACTCCCTGTTTCTCTGTCCATCATTCTACATCAGTCAGTTCTGTTAACTCTTCTTTGAAAACCTTTCTCTTCTTAAAAGCCTTTTCTTCAGTCCCATTGCCTCTCTCTCTCTCTCTCTCTCTCTCTCTCTCTCTCTCTCTCTCTCTCTCTCTCTCTCTCTCTCTCTCTCTCTCTCTCTCTCTTCTCTGTGAGGTGTGTGTGTGTGTGTGTGTGTGTGTGTGTGTGTGTGTGTGTGTGTGTGTGTGTGCGTGTGCGTGCGTGCCTGTGTGTGTGTGTGTTTGTGTGCGTGCGTGCGTCTGTAATGCACTGAATCTTGAAAACATGTACATTCAAAGAATGTGTAAGCGCTTAGCGCCTGTACGGGCCAGGCGCTCTAAGTACCCCATTACTAATTACGGGTCGGAGACCGATAGAGCTATATGACAACCGTAAGGTGCCGATACCCTAGCCGTTTCAGTCATAATTATGTCTGGGTCCTACGGGTGACCGCTGATGTCATGTCCATAATTATGGCTGAGACGCATTGGGTCGCCTCATCATACGGTGAGTCACTCCGGGAGTGTCTTCATGGTAAAATGGGATTTGAAGACATTACCTTGTACCGACTCGCATGCAAGGAGAGAGTTACCGAGGGTTTCCGTGGGCGGATTTGGGTCTTTTGTTGCAGCGTTCCTGTGACGTTTTGCGAGCATCAATTAACGCCATATTTGGTTGTTGTTGTTTTTGTTGTTTTTGTTGTTGTTGGTGGTGGTGGTGGTGGTGGTGGTGGTGGTGGTGGTGGTGGTGGCGGCGGTTGTGGTGGCGGCGGTTGTGGTGGTGTTTTGTTTGTTTTTTGTTTTAGGTTGTTGTTGTTTTTTGTCCGTCAGTCGTTGTTTGTGACAGCGGTTTTATAACTGAGAATGCGTAAGCCGGGTCTGTCTTTATTAGTTAATCTGTGTTTATTAGTTAATGAAGTCCACACGCGTGCGACAGTGAGCTATATAATCATATAAGCCCAGCTAATCAGAGAGGATGGGGCTTTGTTCGCGGAACTCAATCCCTTTCTGTGTTGCGACTGGACAGGGGAGTGCCCCTGCCTCTTCGTGCCAGCCAACCTCTGAATGGGTTATAAAGTCAAAGCACAGGCGCATGGAAAATGCCCCTTTGCATCCATAGTAAACATGGTGCTTAACGTCCACAGAAACCACAAGGCTTATTAGGGACGGGGAGAATGGGGGGAAGGGGGTATGGGGGTGGGGGAAGAGGGAGATTATATACCTATCGCTACATTGTCACCACCAAAATGACCTGCATTAGGATGGGCAGCGATGAGGGCCATTTTAATGTTTCACTAATTGTGAGGGACAAAGTCACAAGACCGTGTCCACAAACAACAACTTTTGAAGAGAAAGGAGAGCCGAAGCGGCATCGAACCGAGGTCCTCCCGCTTACCAGCCTAACGCCTTACCGCTAGGCCAAACCGGCCCTCGAAGCCTTTGCATCCTCGGATGTTAACTGAATTGTACGTTTTCTGTGAAGAGGTTGTTGTAAGCCAGTGACTTGGTTGGTTGCGGGGTCCAGTGGGTTATTAGATCAACGAACAGGCGCATGGAAAATGCCCTTCTGCATCTTCGGATGTTAACTGAATCGTACGTTTTCTGTGTAGAGTCTGTTGTATGCCAGTGACTTGGCTGGTTGCGGGGTCCAATCTCCGCTTGTTCAGCTCGCCGTCAGTCCAGCTGTGTGGGTTAGACAAGTACGTCAGGCCCTGGCTGACTGTGAGTCACACTTGCTGGCGTGGGCGGTCGCAGTCTTTGTTCGTGTGTTCCTTGTTCTGCACGTGATGTCTTGAGCTTTGAGCGAGGGCAAAGGGGCTAATTACGACCGTCTCCCACCCCCCCCTCCCCCCACCCCCCACCTCCCACCCCCCGATGCGCGACGTGCCGCCTCCCACCCCATATTTGGTTGGTTTGTTTGTTTGTTTGTTTGTTTGTTTGTTTGTTGGGAGACTGATAAATCTAGCGCAGAATAATTGAGAGATTGTTGTATTTGCAACAGGTATTATGGACTCATTACGACAGTTTTGTGTGTGTGTGTGTGTGTGTGTGTGTGTGTGTGTGTGTGTGTGTGTGTGTGTGTGTGTGTGTGTGTGTGTGTGTGTGTGTGTGTGACTTTTTACCCCCCTCGCAACCTCCCAACCCCTCCTTTGGTTGGTCAGTTTGTTATAAATACAGCGCAAAATAATTGATATATTGTTGTATTTGCAATAGGTATTATGGACTATTTTTACCGACTATTTCTATGTTCCCAGTGTGGCTGAGAGAGCGACGTGCTGTGAAGGGAATTCAAGAGGTGAATTAGCGGTGGTAATCGGACACTGGTGGTAATTACACCGCGTTACCCTAACCCTCCTTCTTTGTTTGCTGATGCTCCGCAAGCGATCTGGGCCTCTGTCTATTTCCGACTCAGTGCCGGGATTGTTGGATTTTGTTGTTGTTGTTGTTGTTGTTGTTGTTGCAGAGATCTCGGCCTCTGTCTCTTTCCGACTCAGTGCCGGGATTGTTGGATTTTGTTGTTGTTGTTGTTGTTGTTGTTGTTGTTGCAGAGCTCTCGGCCTCTGTCTCTTTCCGACTCAGTGCCATGATTGTTGGACTTTGTTGTTGTTGTTGTTGTTGTTGTTGTTGTTGTTGCTGGTGTTGCAGAGATCTCGGCCTGTGTCTCTTTCCGACTCAGTGCCATGATTGTTGGACTTCGTTGTTGTTGTTGTTGTTGTTGTTGTTGTTGTTGTTGCTGGTGTTGCAGAGATCTCGGCCTCTGTCTCTTTCGGACTCAGTGCCAGAATTGTTGGACTTTGTTGTTGTTGTTGTTGTTATTGTTGTTGTTGTTGTTGTTGTTGTTGCTGTTGTTGTTGCAGAAATCTCGGCCTCTGTCTCTTTCCGACTCAGTGCCGGGATTGTTGGACTTCGTTGTTGTTGTTGTTGTTGTTGTTGTTGTTGTTGTTGTTGTTGTTGTTATATTAAAAAAACAAAAAATAAAACAAAAACGCATTTGTATTTTACATTCTTCACTCACACGTGTATGAGTGAAGAATGTAAAATACAAATAAAACAGTGCGTAGGAGACGGATTAGAAACATCACGTCTATCGTGGAATGACCATCAATCAACGCATAAAGTGTGACATGTAACCTGATTTAAGCGTAACAGTGCTGACTGGTAATCTCCAGAAGGTACCAGGCTAGGCTTGAAGGTCAGTTCTAGGGAGTGGTATGTGGAGTTTTCCACAGCGTCGTGAGCAGTTCAAGGAAAATTTAGATATAAGAGCTGTTGGGCTTTTTCCAGCTGTTGGGCTTTTTCCGGACATAATTTTGTGCATGAGAACTCCAGAGTCAGACAGAGACTGAGACAGACAGAGACTGAGACAGAGACTGAGACAGAGACAGAGACAGAGACAGACAGAGACTGAGACAGACAGGTACTGAGACAGACAGAGCGTGAGAACAATGCCGAATCAATAATAATAATAATAATAATGGACATTTCTATGGCGCATGATCCCTAGCAAGATCGAGGGCACAATGCGCCGTACAAAAAGCTGCAGAAAAATGTATAAAACACATACAACGGACAAAATAAAAAGGTTTCGAGGCCATACGACCGCCAACCACGCAAAATTTACATACAGCAATTTCAGTAAATAAACCAAAGTTGTCAGTTACCAAACATGACCAAACTTGATTTTAGCACACATGTATGATACAAGTAGATATACTGCAAATACAAAAATGTACAGCGGATATTGCGCGCGCCCACCACCACACACACACACACACACACACACACACACACACACACACACACACCACACACACACACACACACACCACACACACACACACACGCTACAGCACACACACACACACACACACACACACACACACACACACACACACACACACACACACACACACACACACACAAGGTGGGGGGGGGGGGGTATTAATTATATGCAGATTTGAAGAGATGAGTTTTTAAGGCTTACAATGAATCCGGAGTGTGAATGCGTGAGTGAGAGGAATACTGTAACGATGGATGAACACACACACACACACACACACACACACACACACACACACACACACACACACACACACACACACACACACACACACACACACACACACACACACACACACACACGTGGGGTTGGGGGGAGGGGGGTATTAATTGTATGCAGATTTGAAGAAATGTGTTTTTAAGGCTTCAACAATGAATCCGGAGTGTGAATGCGTGAG
>JABMCL010001157.1:0-130000 GCA_018857735.1 Alviniconcha marisindica | reverse complement strand
AGAGTGGGCTGTGGAAGAGAGCAAAAGAGTGGGCTGTGGAAGATAGCGGTAAAGTACACTGTGGAAGATAGCAACAGTGGGCTTTGGAAGATAAACAGCCGAGCGTGCTGTGGAAGATAGGAACAGAGTGGGCTGTGGAAGACAGCAACAGAGTGGGCTGTGGAAGATAGCAACAGAGTGGGCTGTGGGAGATAGCAACAGAGTGGGCTGTGGGAGATAGCAGTAAAGTGTACTGTGGAAGATATCAACAGAGTGGGCTGTGGATGATAGCAGTAAAGTGTACTGTGGAAGATAGCAGCAGAGTGGGCTGTGGAAGATAGCAGTAAAGTGTACTGTGGAAGATAGCAGTAAAGTGTATTGTGAAGATAGCAACATAGTGGGCTGTGGAAGATAGCAACAGAGTGGGCTGTGGAAGATAGCAGTAAAGTGTGCTGTGAAGACAGCAACAGAGTGGGCTGTGGAAGATAGCAACAGAGTATGCTGGAGGGTAACAGTAAAGTGTGCTGTGGAAGATAGCAACAGAGTGGGCTGCGGAAGATAGCAAAAGAGTGTACTGTGGAAGATAGCAGCAATGTGTACTGGGGAAGATAGCAACACAGCGAGCTGAGGAAGATAGCAAAAGAGTGTGCTGTGGAAGATAGCAGCAATATGTACTGGGGAAGATAGCAACACAGCGAGCTGTGGAAGATAAAGCAGCAACGTGTACTGGGGAAGATAGCAACACAGTGAGCTGAGGAAGATAAAGCAGCAACGTGTACTGGGGAAGATAGCAACAGAGCGAGCTGAGGAAGATAAAGCAGCAACGTGTACTGGGGAAGATAGCAACACAGCGAGCTGTGGAAGATAGTAGCAATGTGTACTGGGGAAGATAGCAACACAGCGAGCTGTGGAAGATAAAGCAGCAATGTGTACTGGGGAAGATAGCAACACAGTGAGCTGTGGAAGATAGCAGTAATGTGTACTGGGGAAGATAGCAACACAGCGAGCTGAGGAAGATAGCAACACAGCGAGCTGAGGAAGATAGCAACACAGCGAGCTGAGGAAGATAAAGCAGCGTGGTTAGACAGTAACAGGATTTCAATATCCTGTCAACCATACAGGGCCAGCTCAAAGCAGTTAGCAGTGTGGGAGGCGGAAGATTTAAAAAGAAGAAGAAGAGGTCTGCTTTCGATCTCTCGCGCACATCCAAAGGAGCTACTGGGCGGTTGAAATGAAATTTAGTGAAGCCACCGTCTGTATAATATTGATCCCAGCCAACGCGGAAACCTGCTTTTTATGTCCCACCCCCAGCTCTGTCTCCTGACCAATAGGCGAAAATCGACAACGATGTATGGCCAATGAATCGCAACGCTTTTAAAGGAAGATTTCTTTGTCCCGGAAGCTCTCAGACATTTTGTAAATGTCAAGGTGAAATGATGAAAGGCAGCGTTATTTGTCGGTTCGTGTGACTATTTTGCTCCGCTGATTCGCCCCATCCTGCAGATTAGAGAATTTGGGGTATGAAAGAAAATAAAATGGTGTGAAATTGTCCAAAAGGTGTACGTCATTTACTTGGCTTTGGCTCTACGAGAAGTGATGACAGTATATGAGGCATACTGACTGTATGCGCTGGCCAGTCACAGTTCAGGAGCTGTGTGAGAGTCGAGGTGGCCGTCCTGAGCTGTCCGTCCTAACGAGCCTTCTGGTTTCCGTGGACGTAAAGCTATATTGAACCATGCTTCGGTATTGGTCACAACTTGTCCCTAATATGTCAACTGACATCTGAGGACATTAAGCAACACTTCATCATGCGCTGGCCAGAGTTCAGGAGCTGTGTGAAAGTCGAGGTGGCCGTCCTGGGGTTTCCGTCCTAATGAGCCTTAAGGGTTTTGTGGACGTAAAGTAACATTGAACCGTGCTTCCGCACTGGTCACAATTTGTCCCTAATATGTCAACCGACATCCGAGGACACGAAGCTCTACATCATCACCATCATGCGCTGGAATTGACAGTCTACAATAAAGTCCTGCAGTGACTTAAAGAGAGGCCGTGCATGCACTTTACGTCAAACCACGGCTGACTACGCAAAGATATGACTATGAGGGGGCATGACAGCATGTCCTTCTTCGGTCTACTGTTGCTACTGCTTCTACTACTACTACTACTGCTACTACTACTACTACTACTACTACTACTACTACTGCTACAACTTATAGTTGTCATAAGGACAGGAGACCAAAGTCCCAGGAGGTGGGTGGTGGTGGCGATGATGTGTGTGTGGCGGGGGGTGTATATGTGTGTGCTTGCGTGTGTGTGTGCTTGCGTGTGTGTGTGTGTGTGTGTGGTGTGTGTGTGTGTGTGTGTGTGTGTGTTGGGGAGGGAGATTACACTACACTGACCACCCAAAATAAATCTTTCTTGGATTTTACATTACTATTGTGAAGGGTAAAGTCATAAGTGGACAGTGTGCATACATAATTAACTAACAAACAAACAAACAAGACCAAAAAAACGGAACAAAACAAATTCTCCCTCGCTCCCTCCCCCCCCCCCCCCCCCCAGCCCCCCCCCCCCCCCCCCACCCCCCCCCCCCCCCCCCCCCCACACACACACACACCACCACCACCACCACCCCCACCGCCAAAGAACGGGGGAAAAGAAGCCGAGGTTTGAACCCATAGCAGAGTTCCATCAGCTTGTGAACCTACAATTAAGTACAAGGCCATAGTGGCCGGTATATCAGCTCCTAGACCGGTGTAAACAACATCAGAGCTCAGTAAATTGTGTGAAAGTCGAGGTGGACGTCCTGGGCTCCCATCCCCAATAAACCTACAGTTTCTGTGGACGTAAAGCAACCCTTCAACAACAACAACAACAACAGTAAGCAACAACACGTACGAGCGTATAAGCGGAGTAACAACGTAAAAGGCAACCACGGGAGAGGTAAAGGGGAACGATGTGTCGTCGTGCAGTCATTGCCGTTTTAGTTCATTGCTCATTGCCCTTCAGTCAGGCTGCACAGCGGAAGTGAGAGGAGTCTGTGGGCGACTGTCAACGCTCTTTGCGGGTTTTGACACCACCTGCGCGGTGATGTTGACGGAGGGGGCAAATGTCGCTTGACGCCGGATGGTGGTCACGCGCTGTCGCCACTTCTAATGGTATTAGCGGCAAAAGAGGAAGTAAACCGCATTGCGCGAGCCGGTTTGGCCTAGCGGTAAGGCGTTAGGCTGGTAATTAAGCAGAGGGACCTCGGTTCGAATCCGTTTCGGCTCTCCTTTCTCTTCGGAAGTTGTGGTCTGTGGACACTGTCCGAGTTGTGACTTTGTCCCTCACAATTAATGAAACATTGAAATGGCTCTCATCGCTGCCCATCTTAATGCAGGAGTCATTCTGGTGGTGACAGTGTAGCGATGGGTATATATACTACCTATCCCCCCACCTCCGTATCCCCCCTCCCCCCTCTCTGTCCCTAATAAGCCTTATGGTTTCTGTGGACGGTAAGCACCATGTTTACTTACTTACTTACTTACTAACCGCATCGTCAAACTTGGCTGCTGTAATAGAGATCGCGTCTCCTTTTTCCCCCCTTCCTTTTAGGTAGGTAGTGTTGCTTAATGTCCTCAGATGTCAACTGACATATTAGGGACAAGCTGTGACCAATGCCGAAGCATGGTTCAATATAGCTTTACGTCCACAGAAACCAGAAGGCTCGTTAGGACGAACAGCCCAGGACGGCCACCTCGACTCTCACACAGCTCCTGAACTATTTTATATTCTCGCCCTGATATAACCGCACCGGTTGACTGGGCGTAAAACACCAACTTACTTACTTACTTACTTACGCTCCTCGATCCACACTGACGTGGGCTGCATGTAGTCATTCAATGTTGCGGTCCCACACGTTCGCCATGATTAAATGCAGCTGCATTGACATGACAGCAACGTCAGCGAACAGTGTTCCGTACTTCTCACGTTCTGAACCACACTACAAGCCTCGTTTCCAGCACCTGCCCCCAAACTGGAGAGCGGTGATAGCTCAGTGGTACACCACCGGACTCGTGATCGAAAGAGTAGGTAGGAACGGCGTGAGAGTTTTCTTCTCCAGGGTCAGCTTATTTTGGGTCTTATTTCGGTATCCGACCCACCCCCGTGTGACTGCAGTAGCACGTAAAAGATCCCGGTCATTCTGCCAAAAGTGCGGGTGGAAGGTTACAGCTAAACACTGACTCATGCACCCTACACCTTTGGTTTTGAATAAAGTGACACTGTAAACTGATGCGTGGGTAAATGGTGTACACAGAACGTGCGCCGAGACGGCAGCAATTTCACGAGGCACCAGCTATGTAACAACCAAACAGCGCTGTGAGTACACCACTTCGGTCGATATTTAAAACGCAGTCACTCATTCGGTTACTCATTCAGAGTCACATGCGACAAGAGCGCTGTGTGTCTGCTCGAGAGCAGAGAATAGCGCTATATAAAAGTGACGGATCCAAAAAATCTGCAGTAATTGGTTACACACCTGAAAGGGCACTGACTTCTTTTCTGCGTGCCGTAACTGGTTACACACCTGAAGGGGCACTAACGTCTTTTCTGCGTGCCGTAACTGGTTACACACCTGAAGGGGCACTGACTTCTTTTCTGCATGCCGTAACTGGTTACACACCTGAAGGGGCACTGACTTCTTTTCTGCGTGCCGTAACTGGTTACACACCTGAAGGGGCACTGACTTCTTTTCTGCGTGCCGTAACTGGTTGCACACCTGAAGGGGCACTGACGTCTTTTCTGCGTGCCGTAACTGGTTACACACCTGAAGGGGCACTGACTTCTTTTCTGCGTGCCGTAACTGGTTACACATCTGAAGAGGCACTAACGTCTTTTCTGCGTGCCGTAACTGGTTACATACCTGAAGGGGCACTGACTTCTTTTCTGCGTGCCGTAACTGGTTACACACCTGAAGGGGCACTGACTTCTTTTCTGCGTGCCGTAGCTGGTTACACACCTGAAGGGGCATTGACTTCTTTTCTGCGTGCATCTGTCCCCCCAAACCGCTCCCCTAAGTCTCACTCTGTCAGCGCCCTCCGTATGACATTGTCTTTGTGACTCTGCTCCGCACAGCAGTTAAAACAGCAATAGCGGAGCACACTAATTGCTTCGCAGCGGCGAGGTGTTGTTCTGGCGGTGGTCCACGGCCTCCTCGGTGTTCTGAGGGTCGAATTGCGCGGACGAGCCACTCACTCTTTCTTCCCTTCCCCCCTTTCCCCGTGCCTAATAAGCCACCTCGCTTTTGTGGATGTAAAGCAACATGTTTACTTACTGCCCTCCTCTTGTGAGCCGGTCTGGCCTAGCGGTAAGGCTGGTAATAATAAAAAGGATTTCTAGAGCGCCCATCTACCACACCAGGTGGCAGCACAGGGCGCTTTACAATAACACTAACCACACACACGCACGCACACACACACACACACACACACACACACACACACACACACACACACACACACACACACAGCGTCGGACGAGGGGATGGGCAGGGCTGTGAAAAACAGTTTAAAAACGCAGAGGTAAGCAGAGGGACCTCGGTTCGAATCCGCTTCGGCTCTCCTTTCTCTTCAAAAGTTGAGGTCTGTGGACACTGTCTTGAAATGGCTCTCATTGCTGCCCATCTTAATGCAGGAGTCATTCTGGTGGTAACAGTGTAGCGATAGGTATATAACCTCCCTCTTCCCTCACCTCCATACCCCCTCCCCCACCCCCCACCCCTTCTTCCCGTCCCTAATAAGCCTTATGGTTTCTGTGGACGTTAAGCACCATGTTTACTTACTTTGCCCTCCGTATAAAATGCGAAACGTTTGAGTAATAAAGACACTCTCCAAGTGTCGCTTTCCGGCACCCTTCCTCCAAACTCTGCTGTAATTGGCTACGCCATTGAAGGGGCACTCCTTGCTTCTGTGCATCTGTCTACCCAAATCTCCCCTATAAATCTCACGCTGTCGGAAATTCTGAGCGAAACTGGAAGCAACATAACGTCGAAGCATGCACGTTGGCTAGACTAAGTATTAATAACTCACAAATCTCCCCCCTCCCCCCCACCATTTTCATTAAATGTTAATCATTTTGCTTTAACAGAGTATTACATGTTTTCTTTTTTGCATTAGAACTTAATAGAAACACAGAGTCAAGTTACTCAATTGTTGTTCTTATACAACAACATGCCAGCATTTTGTGATGAAGATGGTTATGATTCACCATAAAGACCAATTAAAAATATTTTGGGGGGCCTCTGCATATGCTAACATATCCAATGTATTACCATGATAAAAATCAGGAAGTGTGGCTGACTCTGAACCCCCGTTGCTACGGAAAATATGCAAAAACACATTAAATCTTTCAGAGCCGTTTTCTCAAAATGGCTGCCATTACGCTTAGCAAATTAAAATGACAACGACTTCAATACTTTTTGGATGACAGTCTTCATTTAAACACCAAAACAATCAGCGGAATCTGCAGTTTTCAAAACTAATATATATATATATATATATCAAAATACCCCAAATTTATATATATATATCAAAATACCCCAAAACGAGGTAGCACTGGTTTCGTGAGAGTGGGTCTCATATAGACATCAAGCGGGTCTGCTCCGGGTAAAAATGAGTTCCGTCTCGATTTGAAAGATTTGGGGTTTTCTGTGCTGGCGTAAGCTTTGACAGCAGGTTATAAGAGAAATGCAGCCTGATGTTAGTTACACATAGTTCAGGAGCTGTGTGAGAGTCGAGGTGGCCGTCCTGGGCTGTCCGTCCTAACGAGCCTCATGGTTTCCGTGGACGTAAAGCAATATTGAACCATGCTCACGCATTGGTCTCAGCTTGTCCCTAATATGTCAACCGATATCCCAGGTCACTAAGCAACACCAGAAGATGTTAGTTGAGTTGTCTGTGTGGTTACAAACTTACTGCCATTTGAGCACCAATGAAAAATTGTCAGTTAGTTGACAGTTTTCGGAGAACTATGGCGTAACCAGTGGTGGCATTGGTTAGAGGAGGGATGCTGTGAACTGGTGCATGCATCTCACGCTCTGCACCTAGCCTGTACACTGGGCCCGTCAGAGAGCGGCAGTTGGTTACTTGACATCTCACGCCCTGTCATCTATACAGATTACACCAGGGCGAAACCTTGCGGAAATAGCTCACGACCTCAAAAGGGAATCCAAACAAACAGCTTACCCATATGCATAGTTTTATACTACCACGATCCCATTGTGATGAAACCATGGTGTGGTCATGCAAATGGCCGCTCCCAGAAGGATAAGCTACACGAAAATAACTCCACAGCATCCTTTTGGCACGGCAGTGAGTTCGCGTGACATGCTCAGTCATACAGTGGGATTAAGGCAAGTCGTCAGTGCAGGCAACGCATGAATGCCTGATCCCATATATTACGGGATCGCCGTGACACATGGCTTAACACCCACCTAGCTTTAAACAAAATCATCAGAACTCTGCTGTTGTCCATTGAAAACATGAATATATTATCCACGTTTTTGTCATTCGGGAAAGGCAAAGTTCATGGCACAATCACTCTTTCTGTTTGGGCTTGACTGGGCCGGGGAAGGGGAAGGGGGAGGTGGAGGAGGAGGGAGGGGAGGGGGAACTAAAGTCTGAATGAACCCGCAAGAAAAACCTTTTCAATGTTGAATTTCTGACAGTAAACAAAGCAGGTAAATGTGTACTCTGGCCTGCTACGATGTAAAACTTAGACCACAGCTCTTTCTCCTCGACAGAATCGGCTACTGAATATAGCAGAAGCAGATAAACTAGTATACTCGTCTGCTGCAGGTTAAAAAATATATGAAGCCTTTGCTTGTAGCTCTGTCTTTCAAGCAGTGGGTACATCTGTATTCTGACCTGCTCCCGGTGTAGAAGGTATATATATATATGCAAAGCGTAAAGCTTTCTGTTGTACCTGTCTTCCCAGCAGAATCAGTTCCTGGCAGAGTGCGAAGCAGGTAAACCTGTTTGTACTCCATCCTGCTCTTGGTCTAGAAAATAAATAATCAACATACAACGGGGTTAATTAGTGCTCGAAAGACGTCACACAACACAAGCACAACAACAAAGACCTGAGTCCCCTTCGGTAACTCTCACCTGGCATGCGTGTAAATACAAGGTACATAAACTCCACCAGAGGTATATCGTCTAGAAAGTGAGGCCTTGATTTAGCACCTTCTTAATCGGCACTGTCTGAAGCAGGTCAGTCCGAGTGTATTCTGACCTTTTCCGGGTCTGGGAAATACATAAAGCCTTTGATCACAGCTCTGTCTTCTCAGCAACATCAGTTCCTCCCAGTAGATAAACAAACTGAGGACAATTTTGGCCGACGACACGCAGTCCTGAATTTGACAACAGACACATTAGACAGAAGCGACAGAGTTAGGATTCCCCGTAGTAAGACTACACGATACCTACAGTCATTCATTCCAGCGGTCTTTCGGACACAATCAACAAGCAGGCTGATAAACATCACGCAACGGCTACAGATGGGGATGCGGGGACGACGAGGCTGGGATAAAATGAAGGGATGTTTGGGAGTGAATGGGAGGCGGCTGTTTGTGCGAGTAGATTGTAATACGGAAGAGTGAGAACATGTGTTGCTGGTGCAATGTTTTATTATAAAATGCGTTTTGTGGCAGACCATGTAATTTCCGCAAGGGATTAACAAGTTGTCCTGTATCTTGTAGACGAAGCACGTAAATACAGTTTATACTCTGTCCTGCTCCAGCTGCAGAAAATAAAAGCCTGTGGTTATAGCTCTGTCTTCTCGGCGGAACACGTTCCTGGCAGCAAAACCTTTGTTTATAGCTCTGTCTTCTCGGCGGAACACGTTCCTGGCAGCAAAACCTTTGTTTATAGCTCTGTCTTCTCAGGAGAACCAATTCCTGGCAGTAAAACCTTTTTTTTAAGCTCTGTCTTCTCAATTGAACCAGTTCCTCACAGCAAAGCCTTTGTTTATAGCTCTGTCTTCTAAGCTGAACCAGTTCCTGGCAGCAAAGCCTTTGTTTATAGCTCTGTCTTCTCAGGAGAACCAATTCCTGGCAGTAAAACCTTTTTTTTAAGCTCTGTCTTCTCAATTGAACCAGTTCCTCACAGCAAAGCCTTTGTTTATAGCTCTGTCTTCTAAGCTGAACCAGTTCCTGGCAGCACAGCCTTTGTTTATAGCTCTGTCTTCTCAGGAGAACCAATTCCTGGCAGTAAAACCTTTTTTTAAGCTCTGTCTTCTCAATTGAACCAGTTCCTCACAGCAAAGCCTTTGTTTATAGCTCTGTCTTCTAAGCTGAACCAGTTCCTGGCAGCACAGCCTTTGTTTATAGCTCTGTCTTCTCAATTCAACGAGTTCCTGGCATCAAAGCCTTTGTTTATATCTGTCTTCTCAATTGAACGAGTTCCTGGCAGAAAAGCCTTTGTTTATATATATATATATATATATATATATATATATATATATATATATATATATATATATATGTCTTCTCAGCTGAACCAGTTCCTGGCAGCAAAGCCTTTGATTATAGTTGTCTTTCCAGCGGAATCAGTTCCTGGCAGCAGGTGAAGGTGGTAAACAAGTCTTCTGTCCTGCTCCTGACCTAGAAAACAAGCCTTTGATTATAGTTCTGTCTTCTCAGCAGAATAAGTTCATGGCAGCAGGCGTAGCAGGTAAACACGTATCTGCTCTGCTGCAAGTATAGAAGACATACAGCCTTTGTCTATAGCTCTGTCTTCTTGGCAATATCAGGTCCAACTAGGAGCAGGTGAAGCAGGTAAATTTCTGTTCTGGCCTGCTCCAGGTGTGAAAGATAAGACCATTTATGGCACTAGGTTCTCTCATCAGAGAGGACTTATATAATTTTGGCATGTGCGAACGGTGCGCTATCACGGAGGTTAATCGGGGATTGTGATTAAGTAAGTCAAAGATTATTGGTTAGTGAGTGTCGATGTTGTAATGGCCGGATATGTGCCAAGGCAATGTGTGTGTGTGTGTGTGTGTGTGTGTGTGTGTGTGTGTGTGTGTGTGTGTGTGTGTGTGTGTGTGTGTGTGTGTGTGTGTGTGTGTGTGTGTGTGTGTGTGTGTGTGTGTGTGTGTGTGTGTGTGTGTGTGTGTGTGTGTGCGCGCGCGTCTCTCTCTCTCTCTCTCTCTCTCTCTCCTCTCTCTCTCTCTCTCTCTCTCTCTCTCTCTCTCTCTCTCTGTGCGTGCGTGCATGCGGGGCGGCAGGGGCGGGGGGCGGATTAGTACGATTCGCTGTTTGGATATTAGAGTACTGGGATGAGTGTAACACAGTTTTTCTTGTAATTGTTTACTTTACATTATACATGGCAACGGCGGCTGAAAACATCACAGCTGCGATGACGAAAACGAGGGGACCTTCAACCTTTGTCTTGCATTCTGATTGGTTGAACAACAGTTTGTCAGTGAGGCGGCGTGGAGACAGAAGGACTGCTGTGGCTTCAGGCACCTGATGGGTCGCTGCTTGCTGTGCCTACTTGCGTGGGCGAGGGCCATTTTAACATAATCAACACTTTATACAAGAGGGCTCTGCTATCGATTCCTTCCTCTCATACCAAGCGGACGGACTGGCTTGAAAGATTAAGGAATTAGCCATCTCAAAAACGCATCTTTGTCCGAAAGGTATTGGAGGGATCAATACACAAAAAAAGTATATTCTAAAATTTCTAAATCTGATCCTGCCTTAAAAAAGAAAAGCGTATTCTAAAATTTCTAAATCTGATCCTGCCTTTAAAAAAACCCACATTCAGCCCCACTCTTGTTTTGTTCTTGTAAAAACTATTTTATGATTTGCTCATGTGTGTGGTGTGTGTGCATCATGTGTGTGCGTGCGTGCGTGCGTGCGTGCGTGTGTGCGTGTGTGTGTGTGTGGGGGGGGGGGGGTGTGAATGTCTCGTTTTGGGTAATATAGTTGTATTGTTGTATGGGCGTAATAGTGATGATGAATGAATGAACCAACACTAAAAACAAAACAAAATTAACCCTTGTCTTATGTCTTATGAAGGTGTTTACAGAATGTGCCTTTGATGTCGTTTGTGTACCTTATATTTACTCGTATGCCAGGTGAGAGTTACCGCAGGTGATTTGTTGTTTACGTCCTTGTGACGTCTTTCGAGCGTTAATTAACTCCTTTGTTTGATGGAGGATTTTGTCGAAAATGACCTATTGAGCTTACACCGGATTCAGAAAAGGATTATCTAGATCGGACGCACAACACACCGTCAGGTACCCCAGCTCGTTTGACGCACATCTCTGGGCTTCAGCGTGAGAGGTGCATGTTCAAACCGCCCAAGGAAAACACCACGGTAAGGGTCAGGCCGGCTTCTGCTGCTGTGATGCTTAGCCGCGTACATCTGGGCGATACCGCACTGGCACCGATAGGGATATATAATTTTGCAAATGGGTCGAGTTTTAAAGTTATATTGATTTATGACGGTGTTTGATCAAGCTGGGATGGCCTTATACGGTTGACAGGACACTCTGTAACTGACAGTTATGCGTCGGAAGCAACCACGTCAATTAGGCCTAAAGCGAAGAACTGACTTATCACGTCGAAGAGCGTGATGGTTGACACACTCTTAGTAAAAGGTATATTTGCATTTTCTGGACTAACAAAATTTGACAAAACTGCATTTTCACGCACGTGTCGAGGAGAAATAGCGATATATTTATCATTCGTCTTCGGCGGCAGAAAGCGGAAACCAGGATGAGTAATTAAAAACTGAACTAGCTGAACTGGTCAACGATGTTTCAAGCCTTTCTCGGTAAATGCGGAAATGAGGTTGTGCGTGGGATGGAGACTTCCGGGGGCATAGGGACACTTCCGGTTCATCGGCATTTGAAACCTCTTGCTGTCTGTTTGCTGTCGTGACTCTATGTGTTAGTACATTTGAACGAGGATCGGTATTCAGTTTAATTGTACTTTAGTTCGAGAGATGCTTAATAAACAAGAAAACAAAGCAAATTTACAAAATAGCTAGGCTACACTTATCTGCGTAATTAGTCGTAGATTTGTTTGTCCATATAGCTGTTTGCTTAGCGTTTTCTCAGCATAATTATAAAGAACCTCGAATTGCGCAACTTTGTTCTATTTGATTGTCATAAAATACTGGTTTCGGTTAAGCAAGTTTGCTTTGCGATTTTGTCGTAGTCAGTTTCATTTGAGGTCTTTGCAGATGTGTTCTTGTGACGTCTGTCAACGGCGAACCTTCTTTGAGTTGTTTGTTGATTCTTTATGAATACATAGTTTATTGCTGTTGTTGTTTTTAATTTGTTTGTTTTTATTTGTGAGTTCTTATATGTACCCATATATATTAACAAATACTCTGTCAAAGAAGCATAGATATATTAAAACACATTTGCCCCAGGTATCATAATAAAATCAGCGTTTCAAACACTATATTCTTTAGCAGTGTTGAGAGTGTGCTATTTCTGTTTGAACCTCGGCTATGAGTCAAGTTTTAAAACTGCCCGCGCGCGCATGTGTGCGTGCGTGTGTGCGTGTGTGTGTGTGCGTGTGTATGTGTGTGTGTGTGTGTGTGTGTGTGTGTGTGTGTGTGTGTGTGTGTGTGTGTGTGTGTGTGTGTGTGTGTGTGTGTGTGAGAGAGAGAGAGAGAGAGAGAGAGAGAGAGAGAGAGATTTTACTGAAATTTATTCTAAAGTTGTAGCACAGTGTTTTGATTAGTTTCGTTATCTAAATCGATAATAATTATGTATATAGGAAGAAAAATACGTCTTTGGTTCATCACCGATTTATTTGAACAGAGAAGTGAAATGATAATTAAGTACTGGCGTTTTTGTTTTTGTTTTTTGCAAACCTTCGCTCTCCTCTCTCTCTCTCTCTCTCTCTCTCTTCTCTCTCTCCTCTCTCTCTCTCTCTCTCTCTCTCTGACAGTTCTTTATAAGATATGCACTGATTTTGCGTCTGTTTTCTTTTCCGATACTAGTCATAATTATGAACTGATCAGATGTTCTGCTGCTTTATTTGCTGGTTGTATGCTCATAATATGTAACTGAATGATGTATGGCATGGGTTCATCTAGCGCTGTGAACACGCTATGTTTTGTGTGGAAATTCTCAGGTATAACGTTTCACTTACTCATTCATGCCTATATGTATATAAATAATGCCTGTATTTTGATATCTACTCATCTGCATCAAGGACTAGTTGTTAGACAGGTTTTTGACTGAACCTAAACTACAATCTTTGTAAAATAAAGTTTTCGAGTTGGAGTTCGAGTTCCGCACCCCCCCCCCCCCCCCCCCCCCCCCCCCCCAAGCCCCTCCCCCTCCCTCCTCCACCTCTCGTAGTACCCAGGATCTTTCCATAAACAATCTTTGTTGTTGTTCATTTTCAGGTGTTTGAAAGGCCAAACTAGAAGCATTAGTTATTTAGACTACGCCTGTTTTGCAACTTCGTAATAGACAAAACTGCGGCGAAAAGGAAAATAAAACAAAAAGCAATAAAACACTTCATCAAAACAAAGTGTTTACAATAGGTAAGAGGTTTGCGTCATGAAACATTCAACCCACGAGTCAAGGATTGTTTAGTGCGTGAATTGAATTTTTTAATTGCCATATAAAAATAAAAAAAATATATTTTAAAAAAAATCTTTGCTCGTCCCTCTTCCCAACCGACCCGTGAAGCCACTGGCTTAGAAACCGCCCTGTTTGGCGTAATATGACGTCAATCAGCATCAGCGCTGTGATGACGTAGGTGGGTTATTTTTTTTTCTTTTCCCCTCGCTAGAGCAAGGTGTTCGATTGTTCTTTCTTTACACCTGGTCGAAACCTACGGTTCCTCGTGGCATCCACAGACACAGGAGAGGGGAGATATTCTCATGTCGAGAAATCGAGCGAAAAACTTATAACCTGTATACTTATTTCTTTTTAATATAAATTTTATTTATTCCGCCCTATCGAAAGGTCCCGTTTCCTCCTTAAAAGAGTTCGACGATCTTCCAGTAATGAAGAAAAGGACGAGAAAGTGCTATTGTGAACTTAACACCGGAACTGTTTCAAGGGAAGCGCTAGGGGAGATATCTGAGAGACCGGGTAGAGCATGCGTGCTGGCTTCCAGGAGCACCAGATACCATCTGGAACTGAGGTGGACTCTCTCCCTTCCCCTGTGGCTTTATAGACAGCTAGGGCACCTGGCCACAGCCAGGAGGGGAAGGCATCGACCGGTCCTGCCGGTTAGCAGCGTTTCAGCGTTTCGGAGCTAAATGCTTTCTTTTCACGCTTCTGCCGCTTTTCTTTGAAACACGTCACGTGCGTGAGCATCTCTTACTTCTGGGTCTATTCTGGCAAAGACTTACGCCTCGGTGTATGTCACAGACGTCACTGTGCAACAGGCCTGCCTCTGATCGCTGGTGTGATGCACGTTTTAGCTAAACAGACATCACATTTCTTTGACCAGGTGAGGGGTGGGGTGGGGACGATTTCCGCCAGATCGTTTAAGTATTAATTCGCCCTGCTTTGTTTTGCCAGAAAATGTAATAAACAACTTACCACAATAACAAATTGAAACAAACAAGCAAGCAATCAGAAGAAGAAAACAATGTGTATATATCAAGGCCAGTTAAGTGTTCTGCGGTGTTAGGATGTCAGACTATCCAAATAGATCAAGGTATACCCCACCACCCACCCCACCATCAGCCATCACCTCCTTCTTGACCTCATTTTATCATCCTCTTTAATTTCCGGCCAGTTAAGTGTTCTGCAGTTTAGCATCTCAGACTATTCTCACACCAGTCTGTAGCCATCACCTCTGTACCCCAGTCTGTAGCCACACCTCCACCCCACCCACCCACAGTCTGGCCATCACCTTCTGACCAACATCCTCTTATCCGCATTCATCGCTTTCTTTACACCAGTCTGTAGCCATCACCTCTGTACCAGTTTGTAGCCATCACCTTCTCCACACCAGTCTGCAGCCATCACCTTCTCCACACCAGTCTGTAGCCATCACCTTCTCTACACCAGTCTGTAGCCATCACCTCCACACCAGTCTGTAGGCATCACCTCTACACCAGTCTGTACCCATCACCTTCTCCACACCAGTCTGTACCCATCACCTCTACACCAGTCTGCAGCCATCACCTCTACACCAGTCTGTAGCCATCACTACTACACCAGTCTGTACCCATCACCTCCACACCAGTCTGTACCCATCACCTTCTCTACACCAGTCTGTACCCATCACCTCCACACCAGTCTGTACCCATCACCTTCTCCACACCAGTCTGTACCCATCACCTCTCACACCAGTCTGTACCCATCACCTTCTCCACACCAGTCTGTACCCATCACCTTCTCTACACCAGTCTGTACCCATCACCTCCACACCAGTCTGTACCCATCACCTTCTCCACACCAGTCTGTACCATCACCTCCACACCAGTCTGTAGCCATCACCTCACACCAGTCTGACCCATCACCTCCACACCAGTCTGTACCCATCACCTTCTCTACACCAGTCTGTAGCCATCACCTCCACACCAGTCTGTACCCATCACCTCCACACCAGTCTGTACCCATCACCTCCTACACCAGTCTGTACCCATCACCTCCACACCAGTCTGTACCCATCACCTTCTACACCAGTCTGTCACCCATCACCTCTCACACCAGTCTGTCACCCATCACCTCTCCACACCAGTCTGTACCCATCACCTCCACACCAGTCTGTACCCATCACCTTCTCTACACCAGTCTGACCCATCACCTCCACACCAGTCTGTACCCATCACCTTCTCCACACCAGTCTGTACCCATCACCTCCACACCAGTCTGTACCCATCACCTCCACACCAGTCTGTACCCATCACCTTCTCCACACCAGTCTGTAGCCATCACCTTCTCTACACCAGTCTGTAGGCATCACCTCCACACCAGTCTGCACCCATCACCTCCACACCAGTCTGTACCCATCACCTTCTCCACACCAGTCTGTAGCCATCACCTTCTCTACACCAGTCTGTAGCCATCACCTTCTCACACCAGTCTGCACCCATCACCTCCACACCAGTCTGTACCCATTACCTTCTCTACACCAGTCTGCACCCATCACCTCCACACCAGTCTGTACCCATCACCTTCTCTACACCAGTCTGTACCCATCACCTCCACACCAGTCTGTACCCATCACCTTCTCACACCAGTCTGTACCCATCACCTCCACACCAGTCTGTACCCATCACCTTCTCTACACCAGTCTGTAGCCATCACCTCTACTTCAGTTTGTAGCCATCACCTTCTCCACACCAGTCTGCAGCCATCACCTCTACACCAGTCTGTAGCCATCACCTCTACTTCAGTTTGTAGCCATCACCTTCTCCACACCAGTCTGCAGCCATCACCTCTACATCAGTCTGTACCCATCACCTTCTCCACACCAGTCTGCAGCCATCACCTCTACACCAGTCTGCAGCCATCACCTCTACACCAGTCTGTAAACATCACCTCTACTTCAGTTTGTAGACATCACCTTCTCCACACCAGTCTGTAGCCATCACCTGTACACTAGTCTGCAGCCATCACCTTCTCCACACCAGTCTGCAGCCATCACCTTCTCTACACCAGTCTGTAGCCATCACCTTCTCTACACCAGTCTGTAGGCATCACCTTCTCCACACCAGTCTGTAGCCATCACCTCTGCAGTAGTCTGCAGCTATCACCTTCTCTACACCAGTCTGCAGCCATCACCCTCTCCACACCAGTCTGCAGCCATCACCCTCTCCACACCAGTCTGTAGCCATCACCGTCTCCACACCAGTCTGCAGCCATCACCTTCTCTACACCAGTCTGCAGCCAACACCTTCTCTACACCAGTCTGCAGCCATCACCTGTACACTAGACTGTAGCCATCATCTTTTCTACAGCAATCTGCAGCAGTCACCTTCTCTACGCCAACCTGCAGCAATCACCTTCTCTATGCCAATATGAAGTCTTGAGAGGTGATCTGAAGGATGAGAGGTGTGTCAGTAGGACAGTTTAAACTGAGAGATGAGTTTTGAGAGGTGATCTGAAGGATGGAAGGTGTATCAGTAGGACAATTTAAACTCAGAGATGAATTTTGAGAGATGACCTGAAGGATGAGAGGTGTATCAGTAGGACAGCTTGAAGAGATGAGTTTTCAGAGATGATCTGAAGGATGAGAATTATATCAGTAGGACAGCTTGAAGAGACAGGTTTTGAGAGATGATCTGAAGGATGAGAGGTGTATCAGTAGGACAGCATAAAGAGAAGTTTTGAGAGGTGTTAGATAACATGACTTTGCAAGGGAGACTGTTCAAACAGATGCTGCAGCGTTTCTGTACCATACAGTGCTAGCATCCAGGAATCTGGTACTGGTGCGACGGTTTGGGGTGCGCAGCGGTTGGGGTGGCCTATAGGCGCTTGGTTGAGGTCACGGCGACTTAAGGCAGTCAGTTCGGTCTGAATGAACGGTGTTGTTAAGTGGTTCCAGGCTACAATACTCCTTGTAGAGAAGCTTAGTCTGAAGCCATGAAGGAGGTTGGTAAGGATGTCATGGGCTTCGAGGTGGTACATGATGTGGCGGTAGATAACATGCTCAAGGATCTTACAGGGAACAGAAGTGATGGAAATGGGCCGGTAGCTTAGGGACTAATGGGGACAGGAGCCCAGCTCCCGAGCTCTAATAATGACACTAATCAGCCGACCCATTTTCTCATGGCTCCGGATGTTGTCTAACCCACTGACCACGAACGTGCGTAAACACCGCCCACCTGTTCGACATGACACGCTAACTTGTTTTCGGACATTACATTGACAAGGCGATGATCAACGACTTCCGGTGACGCAGCCTCTTTCAGCTGTTGTCGGTGTAAAAGGTGCGAAAACGCAGTGAAAAACAAGTCCTTTGTTTTTGATCTTCACCTCCAGAAAATCCAATAAGGGTATCGAACTCTCGCCATCGACCCTGAGTACCATCCGAGTTGGGATGTGACCTCCACCCGATGCTGGAGCACCTCATTGAAGAAATGCCGGTGTCCCACTTCCCACCCACACCACGACCGCTACGGTACCTGTTTTTCCGTCTTCTTCGACCGGAAAATCCTTGTTGTTTTCTCAATGAAGTGGGCATGATGTCACGCTGTCGTCATCAGGACCTTTTCGTACGGGAAGAGGTGTAGGTACGTTTTTGCATTTTCTATATAATCAGTATTTTCCAGTTCCTGGGTCCACTTCTGGAAGCAGCATAACTATGTGATCAAGGAGGGGGCAAAAGTAAAGGCAGGGCGGCAAAAATGACCAAGCCGGCTGAACGACATGCAACAAAGGTTATACCCCCCTCCCCATGTGGTGTTAAAAGCTGGAGACTCTGATGCCAGATGTCACAGCGAAACCAAAACCCAACACCACCAGCGACCTCTGTCGGCAGATCCACTCGTACAGCACGCGCAGAGTGCAGCACGAAGGTTATCGACATGGCCGCCAACGTACTGAAATAGCAACCGGAGTTCGATACAGATAATGGCATCCTCTCCGGAGCCCATCGATTTGCGATAGTGTTCAGCGCCTTGTGCAAAGAGAAAACGTCCTCTAAAAACTGCCGGTATTGGCGGAGACATCTAGAGAGAGAGAGATGCGCAAGGTCTGGTTTCTGTGTTGGTACCTCCTATATGGCATAGCCGGCTGAACGGGCTGCAATTACAACTGAAGCGTTTTTATTATGAGAAAATACTACTTAGCGTGTTTGTTGTATTCCTCGCTTGATTTAGAAGGTGTATAAAAGCAGTGACAGGGAGCAGAAGTCGTAAAGATAATTACAACGCTGAATGAACGTTAAACAAAAACCTGAGACAAAGTTGACTGCTAGAGTTCTCAAATAAACACCCCCACCCCCCACCCCCCCCCCACCCCCCATCCACCCCCAAAATGTAAACGGTTTTGTTTTAGTTTTTGTTTTTAATTGGACTATGATAGTGTAAAACAACTTGCATATTTTCGGAAAAGTTACCTGTTACAGGCAACAAACGGACAAACAGAATTATTTGACAAGAAAACAAAGAGCGAAACAATAGGACTAAGCTTTCGGTTGTCATCAAGACGGAGGGCGAGCATGCGACTGACGAAAATCGCCGAAAATTTGCGAACAGTTTTGCACTGTCTAATTAAACCCACACTTTTGCTTTAACTAAATGAACATGGCATAACAGCAACAGTAAATGACGACATAATTGACGAGTTTTGTTTGTTGATGCCCAGGCAAACGCAACGGGATAGCAGCACCGGGTGTGTGTGTGTGTGTGTGTGGGGGGGGGGGGGGGGGGGAAGGGGGGAATTACGAAATCCCATGTATGAATCTGGCTCACTAGTTCTAAGCGCGACAAAAAACAAACAAACAAAAACAGACAATAATGAACAGATGTCAACATTAACATTGCAAATCCTCCCTTGTCCATATGAGCACTAATGTGTGTGTGTGTGTGTGTGTGTGTGTGTGTGTGTGTGTGTGTTGTGTGTGTATGTGTGTGTGTGTGTGTGTGTGTGTGCCGATGGATTTTTCATGCATATTAGATACTCTATGCAGCCGTTATAAAACAAATTTCTTCTTAGGTTAAAAGACGTATTGCAGAGACTATTTATTTATTTATTTTTCACCGATTTATCTGTTTTGCTTAATTTATCTTTTTGAAGGGAAGATGTAAGTATTCCGACAATTCGCTTAGTTTGAACCTTGTTATGTTAGAAGACTCCGTGGAGCTGTTGAGAAACCCGTTCCTTCCGCTGTCAAAGCAAGATGCCCGTAATGAAAACGCACCGACGACACTCTCCTGCAATGAAGACCGGTAGGCTATACCTGTGGAGGCTGTGTCCCAACACTTTACGGTGGGCACGCGCACGTGCTGGACCATTTGCTTCTCACGGACGCTCGACAGAAGAAAGACAAACGAAAAACACAGTGTGGGTGTTTTGCTTAGTTCTTTCTTCGTCAACATCTTGTCTTCGAAACGTTAATTGTTTATCCGGGCCCGCTATTTTTGGCACGAGCATTGATTGCTTGTGCGGATAGAGCAGGGGTCATTATCTCAGGTCATGCGCGTCTGACTACTCTGGGGAACTTGAAACAAGTCGATTACACGAAGAGGCTTATACAGGAAAACATGTTTAATATTCAAATGCTGCGCAATCTAGATTGTATCGCCCCTCCCCCACCCCACCCTCTCTTCACACACCCTTCCCTTTTATTAAAGCCAAGTCGTGATCTCAGTGTCGTTGTGAAATGTCTGTCGGTTTTGTTATTGTTTTCGTTTTTCACAAGGGGGGGAGGGGGGGGGGGGGGGCGCCCAGAGCCGGGAGAAATTTTGCGCATGCAGCTGTTTCCCTGCATAAACATGTATTATGTATTGCTCTCAGATTTCATGGGTTTGATCTTGCAACACGGCATATATTATAGATCATTATATTGTACGCCGAAATTGATCCTGACTTGAAATGACTGCACTTAGTTTACAATCTGTCAGCGCTTAATGTGAGATGGCAACAAAATGCTGAAACATACCATCACAGTAGAGGAAGCACTGGAACATATTACAAAGGAGGATCTTTATTTTCTAAGGAATTGGCAGATGGTGCGCTGCTTGCTTACTTACAGAACAGCTATTGCCATCGATGCGAATTATTATTGACAGAACATGAAACGTACCTGGAGTCTGAGACCAGTGCAGGTAGTCTACTGGAGTCCTAATTGCAGCAACTTCACACACACAGACACACACACACACACACACACTACACGCACATGTAACACTCTCTCTCTCTCTCTCTCTCTCTCTCTCTCTCTCTCTCTCTCTCTCTCTCTCTCTCTCTCTCTCTGTTTTTGACTCAACCTAAACTACAATCCTTGTAAAATAAAGTTCTCTCTCTCTCTCTCTCTCTCTCTCTCTCTCTCTCTCCTCTCTCTCTCTCTCTTCTTCTCTCTCCTCTCTCTCTCTCTCATCCATCACCCACACACACACACACACACACACACACACACACACACACCACACACCACACACCCACTCTCACTCCAGCATCCTCTCGCACCTCCCTTCCCATGCCCCCCCCCCCACCCCCTCCTTCTCTTTTCTCTGCGTCTCAAGACTCAGTCTCACCGGATCTATCCGTAGCCATTGCCCGCCCCCAGCCCGACCTCACCTCCGTCTCTGTGTGTGTCAGACGTCTCAAACGTCAGTCTCACCTGGGATACTATAGCAAAGTAGCAGTTTAGTGTCTGGTCTCACGTAGGCCCGCTGCACAGCTGTGCAGCCGGAAGCTATGAGCTTACCTATGAGCCTTCGGGAACCGGAATGAGTTATCTCGCGTTATCTTTCAGCGTGATCCCCCTTGTCGTGGAGCCAAACAACGAACGCGTTAAATTTCGTCGGCCGATTTGAGTTCAGCGTACACATGCACACAGTCCAAGCCGAATCAATGCATTGCACATCTCAGATTCCACAAATCAAGGTAGAGTTCAGTTAAGCTAGTTTTGCGATTTATGAACGCTAGTTTTGTTTTCGCCGTTGGCCCGTTCAAACTGATTAACCGAAAGTTGACGCCGGAGATCTTGATCTAGATCTAGCGTAGATCAGTGGGTTGAAAGCTGATTAGATTTTATGCAATATCAGTTCGAAACAGTTCAAAGCAGTGTCATTACTGAAACGATTCACTATAATTTTACTCCGTCGGTAAACAAACTGATGTACTGCCGCAGTGATGTTTTTATTCTGTATTTAAAATGACAATCCAATGCATTTTTCGTCAAGAGGCTGGGAAGTGCGTGTTGCATACAATCCATTTTTTCACTCTGTAGTTTGGTTCGGCATGTTTTGTTTATGTTCTTTTTATAGATTCCACTGACCCGGCCGAGTTTTTCTTCACCCTTGATGTTTTAGCTGGTAAGTAACTTAGTTGTTATACTCGAGGTCTCCCACCATTTGTCACTAGGCGTGTGTGTGTGTGCATGTATTTGTATGTGAGTGAGTGCGTGTGTGTGTCACTGTATATATATATATATATATATATATATATATATATATATATATATATATATGTGTGTGTGTGTGTGTTCAGTGTGTGGTGTGTGTGTGTGTGTGTGTGTGTGTTCAGTGTGTGATTGCATTTGTATTTAAAATGTGAGTGAGTGTATGTGTGCATACTCGTATGTGTGTGTGTGTGTGTGTGTGTGTGTGTGTGTGTGTGTGTGTGTGTGTGTTGGGAGAGGAGGGGGTAGGATCTGAAAGTGGATGAAAATAAGAGTAGGTCAAGGAGGGAAATAACTGATTAACAATAATAACACTCTTGGGAGGAAGGTGCCAAGGCCGTGATGGAGGGGATGGGGGGCCATTCTGTTTCTTTGATTGCAGCTGAGTTTTGCTTGCGAGTGTTGTATTAGGTGTTTGTCAATGTCCTTAGCTGATTGACAGGCTCCATGATCAACAGTTAAAATGTATTTGAACTTTGACTTTGTGCAGGAATAATGGGCAATGCCGCAGCCAGCAGCTGGCGATTCAGAGAAGAGCAGTTCCTTCTGGAGATGCAGACCATGCTGGAAACAGAGGGGCTGCAGGAGGATGAAGACAGTTTTCAGTACAAACCACTGCAGCAGATGGAGGCAAGCACTGACAGTTTCAGCCAAGATCTGCAGGTGGAAGATGGTGGCTGTCACACTATCAGCAGCAGCAACACACATACAGGTGATGTTTGTCGGAGCAAGGGCTGCTGCTCTAAATGTGCCTGCCTTGAAACAACTGGTGTGGACAAAAGTGGACTGACATCTTCATGTCTATCAAAATGCCACTGTGGAAATGAAATCACTCCGAAAACCTTGTTGTCTTTTCCAAGCCACAGCAATATGAACAACTGTGCTAATGATGGGGATAAAAGTGCAAGTAGCTCCCAGAGTCTGAACGTTAAAGAAGATGCCATCAGCTTTATGCCACACACACGTACAGACAAAGCAGATGATGCAGATGCACTTTCCAAAGCTGGCAAGATAAAGGGCAATAAGAAACGCAAAAGAGGACTCAGCATCAAATACCTGTCCCCACACATAGAGAGGAAAGCCACATGTTCTTTTCAGTCTGAAGAGCAGACTGGCCCACGGAATGATTCCAGTGGAACATGTTTTGATGACATCCGCACTGACTCGGAGCTGTCAGCAACCCCACGTAGAAAACTGAAAGCTGTTGACAAAGTGGGGCAACCAGGCAAGGACAACTCATTTGTTTCCATAAAGATGGCACACTTGCCCAAAGTAAAATTTCTTAGACGCAGTGAGAAAGTCAACACTGGTGTAAAGCAGGAAGAAAATGCTAGAGAGAGGCAGAAAATGGACACAGATTTCCAACGAAACCCGCTCTCGGATGGGACTGGAAGATGTAGACAAGTCCAAAAGGGTAGCCACAAGACAGACAGCACCATTGCTGTTGAGCCCAGTGACAACATGGGCAAGAATGAGGCAAGACATGCCCTCCACAACACTGATTGCATGGTGGATCCAGTTTCCAGGATGAATGATCAGTCAGACCTTCTGGAAGATGCAGAGGCTTGTGTTGCTGAATTCCTCGGAACAGGTGAACCTGGGGAGTTTACCTTTGGTCCGGATGATCCTATGACCAGGGCACTGACAGCATCTGATTGGGAAAAGGTTCAGCAGATCCTTGACAACCTGAAGAAGAATGATCTTGGGGAAATCCACCCTGATGACAGTGAAAGCCTTGATCTCAACTTTCTCACCAACCACGCAGAGGGATATGGCATAGGGGCTGATCTCAGCTACGTAGAAAAAGAGCTACACGCAGTTGCAGGAGTCAGGGCGACACAGACACACAGTGAGTTCTGGGCAGGGACAAGACAAAAAACAGTCACAGAGGCAGCACACAGCGACTCAGCGTTGAAGATGCTGCCTTCAACTTTTCTTCAGTATCATCACTTCAAAAAGCCAAGCGAACCCAGACACACACATGACCAGCCGCCATCACACGGAAAAGAGAAAGCTGCAGTTGAAAAATGCCTCAGACCTTGCACACCTTCCTCTAACAGTGCGGCATCATCCATCCAGCGAGGCTTTTCTCTGGCAGACAACACCAATGTCAGCATGTCTAGGGAGCAGGGATGGAGCCAAGACTTTGGCCTGTGGTCCCACATCCCAGCCCTGCAGCACCAGAAGTGGAAGTGCAGGTCAGCCCCGGAGCTCAGGGGTCTCGTGCAAAGGGAGGAGCCTGTGCGGCGGGTGTCGCACCTTGATCTCACCATCTCACATGTGTGTGACGTCAACGGACCTTATGTTATCAATGTCGACTCTGCAGAGGTGATAATGCTCTGTCTGTCTGTCTAACTTTCTCTCTGTCCCTGTCTGTCTGTCTGTCTGTCTGTCTGTCTGTCTCTCTCTCTTCTCTCTCTCCTCTCTCTCTCTCTCTCTCTCTCTTCTCCTCTCTCCCCCTCTCTCCCTCTCTCTCTCTCTCTCTCTCTCTCTCCTCTCTCCTCTCTCTCTCTCCCTCTCTCTCTCCTCTCTCTCATCATCCATTCCCATCCTCTCTTTCTCTCTTCTCCCTCCCCTCTTTCTCCCTCTTCTCCCTCCTCCTCTCTTCTCTCTTCTCTCCTCTCTCCTCTCTCTCTCTCTCTCTCTCTCTCCCTCTCTCTCCTCCTCTCTCTCTTCTTCCTCTCTCTCTCTCTCTCTCTCACACACACACACACACTATCTATCTATCTTGTTGCTAGATTTCCCTAAATTGATTACAGAAGGCTGCACCAAGAATGTTTTGTTGGTGCAGAAGGTAGAATCCAGAACATATGTTAATGCAGAAGGTCACACCCACAACATGTATGTTAACTACTAACTTGTGCAGAAGGCAGCAAGCACACAGAACATGTGTGTTAGTGCAGAATATAGAACCAGAACATGTGTGTTAACTAACTAGTGCAGAAGTTAGCACCCAAAACGTGTGTGTTGGTGCAGAAGGTAGAAGACTAGAACCCAGAACATGTGCACTGATACAGAAGGTAGCACCCACAACATGCATGTTAACACAGAAGGTAGCACCCAGAACATGTGTGTTGGTGCTGAAGGTGCCACCTCGAACATGTATTAGAGAAGGATTTAGCACCAATGTGTTAGTGTTACAGTGTAAGAGGGAGCACCAAGAACATGTGTGTTAGTGCAGAAGATGCCACAAAGTGTGTGTTTGTTTGCTTGTTGAGTGCAGGACCAAGACGCCTTGCCATCCTTGCTGTGGGGAGAGGCGGCCTACAGACACTACAGACTACTCACCCTGGTCAGGCCGTGTAGCTGTCCCCACTTTCTGCTGCTCCTTTGTTCATGTTGATGTTGTAGTGATGTTGTTGTCACAGTCTACAGACACCATGTTGGTGTCCGCCTACAGACACTACAGACTACTCACCCTGGTCAGGCCGTGTAGCTGTCCCCACTTTCTGCTGTTCCTTTGTGCATGTTGATGTTGTAGTGATGTTGACGCAGCCATGTTGGTGTCTGCCTACAGACACTACAGACTACTCACCCTGGTCAGGCCGTGTAGCTGTCCCCACTTTCTGCTGCTCCTTGTTCATGTTGATGTTGTAGTGATGTTGTCACAGTCTACAGACACCATGTTGGTGTCTGCCTACAGACACTACAGACTACTCACCCTGGTCAGGCCGTGTAGCTGTCCCCACTTTCTGCTGTTCCTTTGTGCATGTTGATGTTGTAGTGATGTTGTCGCAGCCATGTTGGTGTCTGCCTACAGACACTACAGACTACTCACCCTGGTCAGGCCGTGTAGCTGTCCCCACTTTCTGCTGCTCCTTGTTCATGTTGATGTTGTAGTGATGTTGTCACAGTCTACAGACACCATGTTGGTGTCTGCCTACAGACACTACAGACTGCTCACCTGGTCAGGCCGTGTAGCTGTCCCCACTTTCTGCTGTTCCTTTGTTCATGTTGATGTTGTAGTGATGTTGACACAGCCATGTTGGTGTCTGCCTACAGACACTACAGACTGCTCACCTGGTCAGGCCGTGTAGCTGTCCCCACTTTCTGCTGCTCCTTGCTCATATTGATGTTGTAGTGATGTTGTCACAGCCATGTTGGTGTCTGCCTACAGACACTACAGACTGCTCACCCTGGTCAGGCCGTGTAGCTGTCCCCACTTTCTGCTGCTCCTTGTTCATGTTGATGTTGTAGTGATGTTGTTGTCACAGTCTACAAACACCATGTTGGTGTCTGCCTACAGACACTACACACTACTCACCCTAGTCAGACTCTGTATAGCTGGTCTCACTTTCTGCTGTTCCTTGTTCATGTTGATGTTGTAGTGATGTTGTTGTCACAGTCTACAAACACAATGTTGGTGTCCGCCTACAGACACTACACACTACTCACCCTGGTCAGACTCTGTATAGCTGGCCTCATTTTCTGCTGCTCCTTGTTCATGTTATAATGATGCTGTTGTCCTTGCTGTTTTGTCATCTTCTTCTTTTTCTTCTTCTTCTGGTCTTCCTCTTTCTTCCCCTCCCCTTCTTCTTCTTTGACTTTGTCTTCTTCTCCTCCTTCTGCATTTTCTTCTTTGTCTTCTACTTTGCTTTCTTCTTCTCCTTCTTTTAATTCTTCTTCTCCTCCTCCTTCTTCATCTACTTCAACTTCAGCATTTTCTTCTTCTTCTATTTTCCTTCTTCTGCCATTTCCTCTTCTGAAGATTTTTTTTCAAAATGGAAACTGTACAAAGTTTGTCTCACCTCTTTTCTTCAGGGAAATTTAGGCATGCTTAATTTCTAAGTGCACAGGGAAAAAATGGCCACCACACTTAGTGTGAGACCCAGCACTTTCCTGCAAAAACAGAAGTGAAGCTGATTTGTGTATTTAACACAGTGTTTCATGTTAGACCATTATTCAGTCTTATACATGTGTAAATAGTGACAACAGTGAGCTACAGTTGAAAGGTGAACTTGCTGATCATTGATTGGATGAAGATGTTTTTCTCACTGTAGATTGAATTGAAGGAAAAGATCCAGTTAATCAAAAGTGCAAAGGCAGCCATCATCAAACGGTATCTGCGGAAACAAAGAGTACTGCAAAATATAGTGGATGTAGCCAAAGGTCGGTGCACTTAGACGTGTGTGCATGCAAATACATGCACGCGCACACACACTCACACACGCACACAAACACACACACACACACACACACACACACACACACACACACACACACACACTCACACTCACGCTCACAGACACACACACACACATACACAAACAGACATACACATGCATGCACATGCACACATGCATGCATACACACATGCATGCACGCACAAGCACACACACACGCACGCACACACGCATGCATGCATGCATGCATGCATGCACACACACACACGCACACACAACACAACATGCACACAGAGTTTTACTATATATATTTCTTGCACTGTTCTGACCATTTTGTTGTTGCATTTTGTATACATGTCACTTGTGATCAGTCTAGATTTCAGTTTGATTGCCATTGCCACCACTTACTGCCTCTTCACTGTGCAGCCTATTACAGCAACCCGACACAAAAGAACCGGCGGGAGTGGAAGCGACTGCGGGAGGAGATCAAGCAGAGCAAAACCCACAGCATCACCGACATCCGACACACGCTGGCTCAGATCCCTGACTACCCTGCCATCTTCACCATCTTTCTCATGCTGGTAATCACTGCATGTCATTATTTGTAACTGACACAGACTCACTCAATTCCCATACTTCCCTGCCCTCTTCCTCGTGCTGGTAATCACTGCATGTCGTTATTTGTAACTGACACAGACTCACTCAGTTCCCATGCTTCCCTGTCATTTTCACAGTCTTCATCATGCTGGTAATCGCTGCATGTCGTTATTTGTAACTGACACAGACTCACTCAGTTCCCATACTTCCCTGTCATTTTCACAGTCTTCATCATGCTGGTAATCGCTGCATGTCGTTATTTGTAACTGACACAGACTCACTCAATTCCCATACGTCCCTGCCCTCTTACTCATGCTGGTAATCGCTGCATGTCGTTATTTGTAACTGACACAGGCTCACTCAAATTCCCATACTTCCCTGTCATTTTCACAGTCTTTGTCATGCTGGTAATCGCTGCATGTCGTTATTTGTAACTGACACAGACTCACTCAGTTCCCATACGTCCCTGCCCTCTTACTCATGCTGGTAATCGCTGCATGTCATTATTTGTAACTGACACAGGCTCACTCAGTTCCCATACTTCCCTGTCATTTTCACAGTCTTTGTCATGCTGGTAATCGCTGCATGTCATTATTTGTAACTGACACAGACTTACCCAGTTCCCATACTTTTGGATTGGATTGATGATCGCTTATATAGCGCTATTCTCTGCTCTCTTGAGCAGACTCACTGCACTCACATATGGTGCTACTTGAGTGACTAGCTTTTTATAGCGTCTTTTTGAATATCCACCGAAGTGGTGTACTTACAACGCTGGCATGGCTGGTGCCACATGAAACTGCAGCCGCCTCAGCGCAAGTTCTATGTACACCATACAACCATGCACCATGTCACTTCGTGCAAAGCTGTCATTTTCAGTCCTTCCCGTGGTGGTAACCACTGCATGTTGTTTGTAAGGGCTGTGATCCACTTTCGATCACAGTCATGTGACTGCATGGTGTGCAGTCAGAAACAACAGACTGTGACATCACCATCAGTCATCTTATTGTATGGCGTAGGTTTAAAGCTTACTCTTTTCTCATCTGATTCTGACACAAGCCATCAATAGCCATTGAAAATCATACATCGTAATTAATAGGCATTCTTGGTAAGCCGAGTCTACTGCCTGTATGTACAGCATTTGGTCTACTGAACCGGGACAGTATTTTGAAAAGCATAAAAATATTGTTATTTTTCTTTGCACCATCTGTGTCATTGTCTCACAAAATCTCACACGCAGGTGTCATCACTGGTCATGATGTGCAGTGTTGGCAAGCTGACATCTGTGGTTTGTACTGTACTGTACTGTTGCAGGCACAGGTATTGTCACTGGTGGTGATGTGCAGTGTTGGCAAGCTGCAAGCACCAGTGGTTTGCACTGTACTGTTGCAGGCACAGGTGTCATCGCTGGTGGTGATGTGCAGTGTTGGCAAGCTGATGTCTGTGGTTTGTACTGTACTGTACTGTATTGTTGCAAGCACAGGTGTTGTCACTGGTGGTGATGTGCAGCATGGGCAAGCTGGCACCTATGGAATGGGAAGCCTTGACTGGAATGTGTTAATGGTCGACATCCACCTTCAGAAACTCCGGTGGGTAAAGGGAAATGACCGAGCAGACAGACTGGCAGGCAAAGCAACCCTCAGAAGTGGCTTGCTCCTCGGAAGACCTGAAGTGTTGAGGAGCTTGAAACACTACTTGCGGGCACAAAGCCAAGGACATCACGCACACCATCAATCACCTGGAGGAGAGAAGCGTGGAAAGAGGAAGCGCCAAACAATCTTCCTTGAAAGGATTAAAGAGGGCCATTGTCAGTCAGACGAACATTGGAACTGTTTCAAAGCCAACATTGGGGAAACTTCTGAGAGATGGTGTGGAGCGCATATGGGCTTTCCTGAACACATAGATACCATCTTGAACTGAAGTGAATTGAACTGGTGCCTATGGTTTGTACTGAACTGTTGCAGGCACAGGTGTTGTCGCTGGTGGTGATGTGCAGCGTGGGCAAGCTGGCGCCTGTGGGTGTGCTGAGCGAGAAGCAGGTGCAGCGGGAGATCCAGACTTTCCTGGGCGCTGAGACCTTGCACCGGTTCATCATCCCCAACCCCTGGATCGGACCGCCCGTCACCACGTTGCTGGGTAGGAACTGCTTTATCATGACTGAGCAGCTGTTCACTTTAGGCAAAGGCATCTGCAGTCCTTTGTTGTGAATTGAGATAGGCCTATAGTGAGGGTAATGATGAGGCAGAGCTCTCCTTTTTTAGGCCTATGGTGAGGGTAATGAAGTGGCCTTTATTCGTTGAACCATCAAAATCAAATCTCTCTCTCTCTCTCTCTCTCTCTCTCTCTCTCTCTCTCTCTCTCTCTCTCTCTCTCTGATGGGGGTGCTGACATCATCATCTTGTTTTTCTGAGTAAAACAGGGCACTTCTAAATCCTCCTCCTCTTCCTCATGCTCTTTTGGAGTGCTTGTAACTGTAAGTGCCTTGGGCAAAGACAAGATTGGGTGCAAGTAAATCAGTCATCCTCATCCCCATCATTATCACATTTTTCGGAATGCTCATAGGTGCTTTGGGTGAGATGGGGCACTTGTCTATAGATCCTCGTTTATTATCATCATCATCATTGCCACCATTGTCATGCTCACACTGTGTCTAACCTTGCTCGCTGTCCATGCAGCGGCAGGGGCCACCTTTGCCCCCTGCATGCGTCGCGACCAGCACATGGCGGAGGAGGCTGCTGCGCGCAAGTTCCACAAGCTGGACAACACCTCCTTCGGCTGCTGCCAGATGCGTGGCTCACTCAATGCTGCTGGCACCACCACGAGGGACGAGTGCAGCAAATACACAAACAGTCAGACTCTTTGTCCTGCCTCTGTTCTGTGGTGGTGATGATGATGATGATGATGATGATGATGAGATGATGATGATGATGATGATGATGATTAACTACACCAACAGTCAGACTGTTTGACCTGCCTCTGTACTGTGGTGATGATGATGATGGTGATGGTGATGATGATGATTAACTACACCAACAGCCAGACTGTTTGACCTGCCTCTGTACTGTAACTATGATGATGGTGATGATGATGACAATGATGATGATGATGATGAAAATGAACTACACCAACAGTCAGACTCTTTGACCTGCCTCTGTACTGTAGCTATGATGAGGAGGTGGAGGATGACAGTGATGATGATGATGATGATAATGAACTACATCAACAATCAGACTCTTTGGCCTGCCTCTGTATGATAGTGAAGATGATGACAAACTACACTAACAGTCATGGCAACAATGGTGATGATGAACTACACCAACAGCCAGACTCTGTCCTGCCTCTGTTCTTTAGTGGTGATGATGATGATGATGACAGTGATGATGATGATGAACTACACCAACAGTCAGACTCTTTGGCCTGCCTCTGTACAGTAGTGATGATGATGATAAACTACACCAACAGTCATGACAGTGATGTTGAAGATGAACTACACCCACAGTCAGACTCTTTGTCCTGCCTCTGTACTGTAGTGATGATGATGATGAACTACACCAACAGTCAGACTCTTTGACCTGCCTCTGTACTGTAGTGATGATGATGATGATGATAAACTACACCAACAGTCAGACTCTTTGACCTGCCTCTGTACTGTAGTGATGATGATGATGATGATAAACTACACCAACAGTCATGACAACGATGGTGATGATAAACTATACCAGCAGTCAGATTCTTTGACCTGCCACTGTTCTGTAGTGGTGATGGTGATGATGATGATGTACGACACCGTCAGTAATGACAATGGTGATGATGATGAACTACACCAACAGACATTTTGACCTGCCTCTGTACTGTAGTGACGATGATGATGATGATGTTGGTGACGATGATGATGATGAACTGCACCACCAGTTAGGCTCATTGACCTGCATCAGTACTGTAGTGGTGATGGTGATGATCTTGGTGATGCACTACACCAACTCTTTGACCTGTCTCTGTACTGTAGTAGGATAACAAGGAACTATGTTGACAGTCACACTCTACTCTGACCTGCTTTTGTACTTTAGTCCTGACTTTAGTCAAAAAATCCCCATCTGCACAGCCAATAGGTTTTAGACATTGGTAAAACATCACTGGATGTGTCTTAGACTTTTACCATTTAAAACGATTGTATCGCCATTCTTGGTCCAAATATCTCCAACAGTTTTACACGATTTCAAAGGTGAAAGAATCTGCAGGGTTTCACGTATGAAGTAAGGGAGGTCAGCAGTTGAAAACCAACACTTGATAGAGCAGCAGTTGCTGAACCTTTTGTACAGAAATTAAAGGGTGTTTTGCTAAATACTCCTTGCTTCTCAACTGGGCATTTGGCCATTATGTTTTTTAAGTGCATATTGCTCCACCATTTAGGTGTTTTGGACCCCAAATACATTCTTCAGTAATGACTTGATAGTTTTGCAAAATGGTACCCCCACCTGATAACATGCTGTTTCTATCTCTGGTTGTTAAAACACACTGAAAATCGTGGATACATCTGTGTTGTTGAAACAAAACAGAAACAGTTACACAGTCACACACACACACACACACACACACACACACACACACACACACACACACACACACACACACACAAACAAAACCACAACAAAAACCACAACACAGGGATGTTTCTGTGGACTAGATGCTGGTGCTTGGGGTTCCCCTCACTGCGGGAAGCGTCTGCCAGGTCTGAACAGTGTGGCCCACGTCATCCACCCCTGCTGTGTGGACCACCGTGGTACCTGCCAGATGCTGTCCCATGCCCACTGCAACTTCCTGGGAGGCTCTTTCCATCTTGACAAGGAACACTGTGTTGAGGTCAGTGTCATCCTGGCTGGGGGGTATTGAGATCAGTGTCACCCTGGCTGAGGGGTATTGCAGTCAATGTCACCCTGGCTGGGATATGTTGAGGTCAGCATCACCCTGGCTGAGGTGTGCTGTCAGTGTCACCCTGGCTGGGATGTGTTATGGTCAGCATCATCCTGGCTGAGGTGTGCTGTCAGTGTCACCCTGGCTGGGATGTGTTACGGTCAGCATCATCCTGGCTGAGGTGTGCTGTCAGTGTCACCCTGGCTGGGGGGTATTGCGGTCAGTGTCACCCTGGCTGGGATATGTTGAGGTCAGCATCACCCTGGCTGAGGTGTGCTGAGATCAGTGTCACCCTGGTTGGGATGTGTTACTGTCAGCGTCACCTTGGCTGAGGTGTGCTGTCAGTGTCACCCTGGCTGGGATGTGTTATGGTCAGCGTCATCCTGGCTGAGGTGTGCTGTCAGTGTCACCCTGGCTGGGATGTGTTACCGTCAGCATCATCCTGGCTGGGGTGTGCTGAGGTCAGTGTCACCCTGGGTGGGATGTGTTGAGGTCTGTGTCACCCTGGGTGGGGTGTGTTGAGGTCTTTGTCACCCTGGGTGGGGTGTGTTGAGGTCTGTGTCACCCTGGGTGGGATGTGCTGAGGTCTGTGTCACCCTGGGTGGGGTGTGTTGAGGTCTGTGTCACCCTGGGTGGGATGTGCTGAGGTCAGTGTCACCCTGGTCAGTTCATTCTTCCAAGCACTGAACAACAACTCAGCTAAACAGAAGATGAGTCATCTCATTTTTCATCATTTTTAACCCTTTGACTGTTGTTTTAAGTGTCATTTTGTCACTTGACAAAGGAGATTACCCCGAAAATGTGCAGATTGTGTGTCTGTGTCATTATACATAAGTGTTCTCTTGAATCTTTTATGGGTTTGGATCTTGTTTTAGAAAACTAGCAGACATTCCTTTTTCAGATTTTTGATCACAGCGTAGCTGAAAGGCGCCAACCTCAGCACTACAGTTCTCCCCTGATCTGCAGGTCCTGTGCCTGCGGGATGTGTGCAAGGTCGGCACCAATCTCTTCCTCTTTCACCCCGACCCCGACAGGCCCTGGCTGGCCAAGAAGGGGACCACCTGGCAGTGGTGGCGGCCCCTGTTGGCCCTCTTCTACACCTTCGGCATCCTGCACTGCCTGCCCCTGCTGGTGCTGGAGTGGCTGCTCATGCGGCCCCTGGAGAACAGCGCCGGCTGGTTGCGGATCCTGGCCACCTACACCGTCAGCAGCATAGCCGGTCAGCTTGTGAGTGCAGAAGACTTTTGCTGTCTCCTTGGTTGAAGTGTGGCTTTACGTCCACAGAAACCGCGAGTTTATTAGGGACGGGAGCCCAGGACGTCCGCCTCGACTTTCACACAGCTCCTGAGCTCTGATTTGCTGTCTCTGTTCTCCTCTCCTTTTTAAGAATATATTTATAGCGGAGGGTCTTGCCTTTTTGATTGTTGCAAAAATCCCAACCTCCGGTTGAAAACCAGCCTACGACAGGCCACTCCTCTTTTATTGTTTAAGAGCAGATGTTTCAAAACTCGTTCCTTCTAGGATCTTGGTCCCTGCCAGTACCTCTCTGGAGGCATCTTGGCATTAAAAACGTTTAACCAATCTTAATGCCCAAGTCATTCTGGTGGTAACAATGTAGCGTTAGGTATAATCTCCCAGTACCCCATCTCCTGGGATCTCGGTCCCTGCCAGTACCTGTCTGGAGACAACTTGGTGTTAAACAAATTTAGCCAGTCTTAACGTCAGTCATTCTGGTGGTGACAGTGTAGCGTTAGGTATAGTCTCCCTCTACCACCACCTCCTGGGATCTCAGTCCCCGCCAATACCTGTCTGGAGACAACTTGGTGTTAAACAAGTTTAACCAGTCTTAGCGTCAGTCATTCTGGTGGTGACAGTGTAGCGTAGTATAGTCTCCCTCTACCGCCACCTCCTGGGATCTCAGTCCCCACCAATACCTCCCCGGAGACAGTTCGGCATTAAACAAGTTTAACGAGATTTAAAAAAAAGTTTTTAACAAGCTAGGTAGAGCCTGTGTGTATTTGATTTCATTGTGTGAGTTGTTTGCTTGCTTTTTTCTTCACCCCCCCAACTTCTCTTTCTTACTCTTTCTTCTGATGTGGTTCTTGATGCGTGCATGTGAATTATTCCTTTCCCTTCATTCTTTCTTTCCTTCATTCTTATTTATTTAGTTTTTATATCTTGTTGCTTCTGTTTTTTGTTTTTGTTCTCTTTTGTCAATCATGCCTTTAAAATGAAATAAACAGCAACAGCAAAGACCCAGCCTAACAAAGGAACCTGCACAGGTGGCAAGCACGGCTCAGCCGAGCACTCCGGAAGTGGGCAGCACGAGTGGACATTTCTCCAGAGACAACTTGGCATTAAAGAAGTCTAACAAGCAAATTCATACAGGTGGTGAGCACAGCTCAGCCCTACTTTCCCCAAGTGAGCAGCTCAAGCAGACACTTTTCCAGAAACAACTGGGCATTATATAAGTCTGAAGTTGTTGTTTTTTCTTTTTCTTTTTCTTTTTCTTTCAGTTGTAAAGCGCTTTGAATCTCCGAAAAAGCTCTCAGCGAATTTCCTATTATTATTATTGTTAACGTACAAATCTGTACAGGTGGTGAGCACAGCTCAGCCCTACATTCCCCAAGTGGGACTGTGAATTTCCTGTCATTATTGTTAACGTACAGATTTGTGTAGGTGGCGAGCACTGCTCAGCCCTACATTCCCCAAGTGGGACTGCATGAATTTTCTGTTATCATTGTTGACGTACAAATCTGTACAGGTGGCGAGCGCAGCACAGCCCTACATTACCCAAGTGGGACTGCGTGAATTTTCTGTTATTATTGTTGACGTACAAATCTGTACAGGTGGCGAGCGCAGCACAGCCCTACATTACCCAAGTGGGACTCTGTGAATTTCCTGTTATTATTGTTAATGTACAAATAGGTACAGGTGGCATGTACGGCACAGCCCTACATTCCCCAAATGGGACTCTTTGAATTTTTTGTTATTATTGTTAATGTACAAATCTGTACAGGTGGTGTGCATGGCACAGCCCTACATTCCCCAAGTGGGACTCTGTGAATTTCCTGTTATTATTGTTAATGTACATATCTGTACAGGTGGCATGCACGGCACAGCCCTACATTCCCCAAGTGGGACTCTGTGAATTTCCTGTCATTATTGTTAACATACAGATCTGTACAGGTGGCGAGCACCGCTCAGCCCTACATTCCGCAAGTGGGCAGCACGAGCGGGGTGTCAGGCATGATGGGAGAGGCAGCGGTGGAGCTGAGCCAGGCATGGACGTTGCTGGACAAGCCCCACTGGGAGGTGGTCAAGCTGTCCGGCTGCCTCCTCCTCCTGCTGGTCATGGGGCTGCTGCCCTACGTCAGCCTGCTGGGTACTCTGGCCGGCTTCGGCTGCGGTGCCGTCTGCGCGCTGGTCTTCATGCCCTACATCACGTTTGACGTGTGAGTGAAGGGATAACTTGGATGTAGAAAGTCATGTGGGATATCACGCTTCGTCCATCCTGACCGGACCTCGCCCTGTCCCCCACCCCCACGTCCCACCTGGACCTCACCCTGCCTCCACGTCCCACCTGGACTTCACCCTGCCCCCCACCCCCACGTCCCACCTGGATCTCACCCTGCCCCCCACCCCCACCAGGACTTCATCCTGCACCCCCACCCCCACGTCCCACCTGGACCTCACCCTGCCCCCCACCCCCACGTCCCACCTGGACCTCACCCTGCCCCCCACCCCCACGTCCCACCTGGACCTCACCCTGCCCCCACCCCCACCAGGACCTCACCCTGCCCCCACCCCCACCAGGACCTCACCCTGCCCCCCACCCCCCACCAGGACCTCACCCTGCCCCCCACCCCCACGTCCCACCGGACCTCACCCTGCCCCCCACCCCCACGTCCCACCTGGACCTCACCCTGCCCCACCCCCACGTCCCACCTGGACCTCACCCTGCCCCCCACCCCCACGTCCCACCGGACCTCACCCTGCCCCCCACCCCCACGTCCCACCTGGACCTCACCCTGCCCCCCACCCCCACGTCCCACCTGGACCTCACCCTGCCCCCCACCCCCACGTCCCACCTGGACTCACCCTGCCCCCCACCCCCACGACCCACCTGCCCCACCCCACTCCACCTGACCCCTGCCCCCCACCCCCACTCCAGGACCACCTGCCCCACCCCCATCCCAGGACCTCCCCTGCCCACCCCCACTCCCACCTGGACCTCACCCTGCCCCCACCCCCACATCCCTCCCATACCGCCTCACCTGCCCCCACCTCCACACCACCCTGCCCACCCTCACTCCCACCTGCCCCCACATCCCACCCTGGACTCCCCTGTCCCCCACCTCCACATCCCACCGGACCTCACCCTGTCCCCCACCCCCATCCACTCCCCTGCCCCACCCCATCCCTGGACCTCGCCCTGTCCCCCACCTCCATCTGACCTCCCCTGCCCCACCCCACGTACCCCTGTCCCCCACCTCCACATCCCCTCCCCCACTCCATCGGCTGGACCTCGCCCTGTCCCCCACTCCCTCCATCCTGGCTGGACCTCGCCCTGTCCCCCACCTCCCATCCTGGCTGGACCTCGCCCTGTCCCCCACCTCTGCATCCTGGCCTGGACCTCCCCTGTCCCCCACCCCTCCATCCTGGCACCTCGCCCTTCCCCCACCTCCATCCTGGCTGGACCTCCCCTGTCCCCCACCTCCATCCTGGCCGGACCTCCCCTGTCCCCCACCTCCATCCCCACTCCCACTCCTGCTGGACCTCCCCTGTCCCCCACCTCCACATCCTGGCTGGACCTCGCCCTGTCCCCCACCTCCCATCCTGGCTGGACCTCGCCCTGTCCCCCACCTCCATCCTGGCTGGACCTCGCCCTGTCCCCCACCTCCTGCATCCTGGCTGGACCTCGCCCTGTCCCCCACCTCCATCCTGGCGGACCTCCCCTGTCCCCCACCTCCACATCCTGGCTGGACCTCTCCCTGTCCCCCACCCTCCTGACCCCCCACCCCCATCCTGGCTGGACCTCTCCCTGTCCCCCACCTCCACATCCTGGCTGGACCTCCCCTGTCCCCCACCTGTCCCACATCCGGCTGACTCCCTGTCCCCCACCTCCACATCCTGGCTGGACCTCTCCCTGTCCCCCACCTCCACATCCTGGCGACCCTCGCCCACCCCCCTGGCTCTCTCCCTGTCCCCCACCTCCACATCCTGGCTGGACCCTATACCTCCCTGTCCCCCACCTCCACATCCTGGCCGGACCTTCCCCTGTCCCCCACCTCCACATCCTGGCGATCCCTGTCCCCCTCATCCGGCACCTCCATGTGTCACTCCACATCCTGGCCAGACTTCCCCCTGTTCCCACCTCCACATCCGCCGCCGCCACCCCACATCCTGGCCATACTTCCCCTGTTCCCCACCCACCCCTGCCAGGACCTCCCCTGGTCCCCCACCCCCACATCATGGCTGGACCTCACCCTGTCCCCCACCTCCACATCCTGGCTGGACTTCCCCCTGTTCCCCACCCCTACATCCCACCCTGAACCCACATCCCCTATCCCGTTTTGACCTCACCCTGTCCCCCACCCCCACACTCTCCATCCCGGCTTGAACTCACCCTGTCCCCCACCCCAGCCCTATGAAACAAAGAGACATTGTTTTATATGCACAGCCAGAAAAATGTAACAGTTAAAATTAGAACAAAAGAAATTAGAAAATGGCTGGGGGAGGGGGGTATTATGTGTATCTGGTTGTCATTTCTGCAGCAGTGAGCAGTAACATTATTTAACAAATTCATTGTCGTCACTGTTTCTCTCTCTCTCTCTCTCTCTCTCTCTCTCCCCTCCTCCCCTTATCTCTCTCCTCTCCTTTCCCTCCCCCTCCCCCCCCCCCCCCCCTCATTAATCAATTTACTTTTCACATGCCTCCCTAATGAAGAAGCAGCCAATTTTCCAACTTTAGCACCCCCTCCTCCCCTGGCCCAGCCCCCTTCATTAACCGACTTGGATACTGTGAATATCCAATTTGGCAGCTCTCTTGAGAAAGGTAGCTCTGTTTGTTGTTTTTTTTTCCAGCCAAAGTTTGTACAAAGTTGGATTTTGAAATCCGATATGACCTTTGAAAGGCTTGCCACTCAATGCACTAGTTGGCCCAGCAAAGCAAAAAGGGCCTGCAGAGGGAATGCAGTCCGAGGTCAACGGTTCCTGGCTGCTTTGTTTACGGCAGGGGGAGTCAGGTCCGCAAGGCGTCGACGGTGATCACGGGGCTGGTGCTGCTGGTGAGTCTGTCCGGAGCCCTGCTCTACACCTACGTCCAGCTGCAGCCCCACCCCTGCCAGCCCTGCCGCCGCCTGGACTGCCTCTCCTTCACCGACAACATGTGCAACCAGTGGGACCTGCTTGGGTAGATCTGTGTAACCAGTGGGACCCGCTGGGGTAGATTTGTGTAACCAGTGGGACCCGCTAGGGTAGATGTGGGCAACCAGTGGGACTTGCTGGGGTAGACGTGTGCACCAAGTGGGACCTGCTGGGGTAGATGTGTGCAACCAGTGGGACTTGCTGGGGTAGATGTGTGCAACCAGTGGGACTTGCTGGGGTAGATGTGTGCAACCAAGTGGGACCTGCTGGGGTAGATGTGTGCAACCAGTGGGACTTGCTGGGGTAGATGTGTGCAACCAGTGGGACTTGCTGGGGTAAATGTGTGCAACCAGTGGGACTTGCAACCAGTGGGACCTGCTGGGGTAGACATGAGCAACCAGTGGGACTTGCAACCAGTGGGACTTGTTGGGGAAGACATATGCAACCAGCAGGACTTGCTGGGATAGACGTGTACAACCAGCAGGACTTGCTGGGATAGACGTGTACAACCAGCAGGACTTGCTGGGATAGACGTGTACAACTAGCAGGACTTGCTGGGGTGGACGTGTACAATCCGCAGGACTTGCTGGGGTAGACGGATACAACCAGCAGGACTTGCTGGGGTAGACGGATACAACCAGCAGGACTTGCTGGGGTAGACGGATACAACCAGCAGGACTTGCTGGGGTAGACGGATACAACCAGTGGGACCTGCTGGGGTAGACAGGTGCAGCCAGTGGGACCTGCTGGGCTAGACAGGTGCAACCAGTGGGACCTGCGGGGGTAGACGTGTGCAACCAGCAGGACTTGCTGGGGTAGAGGCATGCCCCACAGGGGAGGGGGCGGGGTCTCTTGAATGAAATTCCACAGCAGGCATGGGGAAGGAGAAAAAATGCTCGAGTGTACTGACCAAAGAGGCTGGGATACAAGAGCCACCCATGCCCTGGTGGGGCACAGGGGCAACGCTCCGCTGGGGGCTAAAAATGAATGTTTCTGTTCTGGGGGCCCAGTTTTGGCCTCTCAGAGCACAGAAGTTGATAAAAACCTGTTTCTAACTGCTCCAAATGCCTCAATCATCTTCACCAACATGCACAGCCATTGGGGTTTGCTGGGATGGACATGCCCCATTGTGTGGTACCATGGAATGCAGCTACCACAGCTTAAAGTGCTTTGACCTGAGTTCACTAGCATGTGCGGTTAGTGGGATTTGCTGGGGTAGATGCAACCCATGGTTGGGGTACTGTCAGAATAAAGATGTCAGCCTCAAGTGGCTCAGTCTTAGTTCACCAACACAAGCCACCAGTGGGACTTGCTGGGGATGATGTGCCCTGTTGTGGGGTTCCACTGAATGCAGATGCCACAGCCTCGGGTGCTCAGTGCTGTGTGCCAGTGGCAGGACTTCTGGGATAGATGCCACATCAGGCATTGTTGGGCCCAGGGCTGCATGCCACAGACTTTCTGGGATAGATGCCACATCAGGCATTGCTGGGCTTAGTGCTGTGTACCACAGCAGGACTTTCTGGGATAGATGCCACATCATGCATCACTGGGCTTAGTGCTGTGTGCCGGTGGCAGGACTTCCTGGGATAGATGCCACATCAGGCATTGCTGGGCTTAGCGCTGTGTACCACAGCAGGACTTTCTGGGATAGATGCCACATCAGGCATTGCTGGGCTTGGTGCTGGGTGCCACAGACTTTCTGGGATAGATGCCACATCAGGCATTGCTGGGCTCAGGGCTGCATGCCACCAGTGGGATGTGCTGGCCACGGGGCACACGCCACATCACTTGTTTCTGGGCTGATTGCTGTGCAAGCGCAACAGCGGGACATGGTGGTTCTGGTATAGAAGCCACATGACCCGTTGAAGAACTGGGGAGTTATGCTTGGATTGTACTTAACCCTCTGCACTGTTCTTCATCACACTGAGTTTGGAATTGTTCACCCCGATGTTAGACAGTTTACTGGGAGTTAAAAATAACACACTCTGATTTGTTGTAGTTCTTGTGTGTCAGATCAGTGTGTGTATGTGTGTGTGCGTGAATGTGTATCTGCATAGTGTGTGCACATATATGTGTACATGTTGCATATTTTTTCAAGGGAGTTTTGAGGACATTTTTCTTCAGGAAAATCAACAACTGCTAGATGGTGACCCTGTCCATCCAAATAATTTATTCTTAACATGGGTAAAATTTATACACATATTCTTTTCCGCTGACACAGGATCTGTACATCATATGCACAAGTCTGTAGCACACAGGACTTGGGGCTAGTTTTGTTGTTGTGTGTGTGTGTGGAGGGGGTCCTCATCCCATAGACTAAACACTACACTAACACCGCTGTCCCAAGACTAGGAAAGGAGGGAAGAGGGTTACTGCCTGAACAAGTATTCAAACCCACAACCAGTCCATTAGCCACTCAGGCCACATCACCTGCTGTGCGCTTTACATTACATGTAGTACAGATAAAGAGTTCCTTGTTACATACATTCAGTTGTCCTCTTCCTGTTGGCATAGTCTCCAAGCAACTTTGCATGGATACATACAACATGCGTCATGTGGTTTTGGTGTGGGTGTTTGGTGTGGTGTTCTTGCTTTTTTTTTTCTGTGTGAGTATGTATGTTCCCATATGAAGCTTCTTCTATTCCTAACATAGCTGTATCTATGCACAATCTGTGAGAAATTAAGCAAAAACTGGCAAAGTTGACTTTGATCTATGGAAAAACCTTGACTACAACTACAAGCAAGGCCTTCATTGCAAACCAAAGCAGGACTGCACATTTTCTGTTGCAAGTTTTGTTCATAACACACATACTATGAGCAGCAATTTATATGACTTTATTTCAACGATGTTTGCATAATTTTAGCTCGGGACCCTTCCTTGGATGTTCAAAAAGAATCCCCCGTTTTACATTACCAACCAGGCTGGATGAAAGAAGGGAGGTAATCCATCGGTTCACTTGGTTGTGCTACTACTTCCTAGACCTATACACACACAACACAGGGAGTGAGAGAGAGTAATGGCTATGCAACTTTACAGATGACTGAAAATATCTTCTGGGAATCCACCATAAATGTCATTTAAACTGAATCTGAACACAACTTTCTTCTGGTAAGCCAGTGTTTGAGCGCAGTTGTGCTGATCCTTTAGTGACGTAAACACGGTGCCAAGACTGACATGGAGAGAGAGCCATTGGTTTTTGATACATCTCTTTTAACTATGAATATGCACACATGCATGTATTACAATAGACTACTGAAGCAGGCATGCACCTGATACAGGATTAAACTTCACAGCTTCATCAATCTCCTTAGGAGACAAAACTGATACATACTTTTTCTGCCTTCTTAAAATAAACCTGATAAACCTGCTGTAAATTCTGAAAATGTCAGGAATGTGTTCTGCCAGCATACCTACATGGGTCGACATAGTTAATATGCAACTGTTTGGTTTATTTTTTTTAATCATTTTAAATGTATGGGTGAGGTGTGTGTGGAGGGAAGGGGGGTGATTGTGCCCGTTTCTGTCCACCATTCTACCTCTGTCAGCTCTTTTAAATCTTCCTTTAAAACCTTTCTCTTTTTAAAAACCCTTTCTTCAGTCTCATTGCCCTGATATGCAACTGGTGTGTGTGTATGTGCGTGCGTGCATGTGCGAGTGTGTGTGTGCGTGCGTGCGTGCATTCATGTTGTATGCGTTGAATTTTTGACAATATGTATTTGTAAAGAACGTGTAAACACTTAGGGCCTGTGCGGGTTAGGCACTCTAAGTATTCATTGTTATTTATTATTGTGTAGGAATAAGCTGTACAAATTTCACTGCACACGAATGCAGCAGGCAAAACAAAACTCTGGAAGTGTTTTTGAATTTTATTCATAGCTCCCTTCCCTTCTGGCATTCTGCAGACGGGGCAAATAACAACAAAAACCCTTGCCTGCTCCAAGCAAACTCTGGAGCTTCCAGCTTACCAAGCTTCCACACCCACACACAACATTGCTCATCTTTTTCGGCAGCAAGTTAAAGCCTGCACACTAACACAACCCTCAGTAATTTCACGCTTATGCGCATCACACACATGCATATCATTTCCTGCAGAAAATTCATGCTTTCAGTTTCACCCTTGTACACAGTACTTTTCGCAGCAAGTTAAGCTTTCATACCATTTCTTGCAGAAAATTCATGCTTTCGGTTTCACCCTTGTACACAGTATTTTTCGCAGCAAGTTAAGCTTTCATACCATGTCTTGCAGAAAATTCATGCTTTCGGTTTCACCCTAGCACACGCAGTATCTTTTGCAGCAAGTTCAAGCTTCCATGCGTCACACTACCACACAATGTTTCTCAGTGTAACGTTACTTCAGGTCTTCTGCTTCTTCCGAGGGGGCTCTTCCTGCGGTGCTTCTGGGCATGCAGCAGGTTCAGCGCACTTGCTGTGTACAATCCACCGATCCCCTGGTGACAGTTCCGATGACTTGACCACGCCTACCACGGATTTGGTGATCTTTCTGGCCTCTGCAACAGGACAGTATTATGCCAGTGCTTAGTGCCACAAGAACCTACATGACACCGATTCATGAACGCATAAAGCCATCAGTTGTAGACTTTTTAGAGAGAAAAAATCACTGCACTGTTGTCAGTTCTTGACAAATGTGTGTGTGAGTGTAAATTAAGGTGTGTTGGGGGGTGGAGTGAGCATGAGAGAGGTGTGTGTGTGGGGGGGGGGGGGGGGGGGAAGGAACAGGGTGGAGGGAGCATGAAGGGCATCATGAAGGGCTACTGAAGGGGAAAATATTGGATTATTATTGATTACTTATGTAACTATTGTTTTTGCTATCCCTTCTATAAAATTAAGAGGGGAAACAAAAATGACTGCTAGCATTCTAAAACGAGATCCACACACACAAATGGTTAAAAAGAATGCTGTTTATTAGTTTTGTGTTTTGCCCTAATAAATAGCGTTCTTTTTAACCTTTTATGTGTTTGTCTCCCAAAAAAGTTTTCTTGCTTTACTGGCGTAAATCGTACTTCATCATCAACCATCTTCAACCGTACAAAACTTACTTTGTCAATGTAAATTTGTCCAACATCAGCATAAATCTTACTTCATCATCAGCCATTTCAGCCGTACAAAACTGGCCTCAACAACAGAAATTTTACCACAGCAGCGTAATCTTCACAAGGACAAACTTGACCTCAGCTGCACATACCTTCAGACAACATGAATTGTGAGAAAGGCTGGAAAGCCTACCTGCATGCTTGAGCACCGCTCGGCAGTTTTTACTGACTGCGTCTTTGCTCTGCGGGGAGGACAAGCCAAACAACTGGCCTCTGTGCTCCAGTCAGGAAAGCAAGTCATTGGGATTTTGGACAGCAAGCAAACATAATAATAATAATGGAAATTTGTACAGCGCCTACCCTGTGGCTCAAAGCGCTGAACAAGTATACACATATAATGTACATTGAGATGGAAAATGTTATCAAAAAATAATAATGTATATATATCGACAAGTGTTCAAGCATAATTATGCAAAGGATGCACACACACTGTACAGACTGATGGGAGTGAAGGACAATGTGGTTTAACTGAAATATTCTGAGAAGAGAAATGTCTGCAGTTGACTTTTGAAGGAAGAGAGAGCAGCAGACTGCCTGATGTCTTGGGGGAGTAATAGGGAATTTATAGGGCTTTCAGAGACTCAAAGAGCTTTACAACTGAATTAAAAATAAACATGCAATGTACAAACACAAACATACAAATCAATGGTATATAAACAAAAAACATTAATAAACATAATCATACAAGCACATGCATGCACACACACGCACACACACACGATCACTTGCACACCCGCGCACACTCATACGTGCACATGCACACAATGCCAATAAAGAACAGCGTAACCAAATTAGAAAACCACTGGGGATGCTTGACAGCAAGCAAATAATTATAGAGTGTAACCACATAAAGGCCTATTACCACAAACCCCCCCCCCCCCCCCCCCCTTGTAAACTCTTCTATTCATAATGTGGCAGCAGACAGTGCTGACACCTTCATGTCTTACTTTGAGTTAGACACCTGGAATGACTCGCTTCCTCTGACCAAAGTTGCAAGAGAACTTCCCTCCTCACCCCAGTCCCTCTGTAAACTCCTCTCTTCATAATGTGGGGGCATACAACAGCGCCAGTGCCATCAAGTCTGGCTTGGACACAGGGAATGATTCATTCATCTGTATGAACCACGCTGGTGCCCATGCAAGAGACTTGCATAGTTTTTCAAGTTTTCAACTGGTGGACACATTTTCAGCCTCACATCCCAGCCACCAGTGGACACATTTTCAGCCTCACATCCCAACCACCAGTGCACACATTTTCAGCCTCACATCCCAACCACCAGTGCACACATTTTCAGCCTCACATCCCAACCACCAGTGCACACATTTTCAGCCTCACATCCCAACCACCAGTGCACACATTTTCAGCCTCACACCCCAACGAACCAGTGGACACATTTTCAGCCTCACATCCCAACCACCAGTGGACACATTTCAGCCTCGCATCCCAACCACCAGTGGACACATTTTCAGCCTCACATCCCAACCACCAGTGGACACATTTTCAACCTCACAAGCGGCACTCAACCACCAGCAGATAAATAAAATAGATTAAAAACAAAACAAATCCATACAAACAAATCAAACCACTCAAAATGGATACAGGTTTGTGATATCGTAGGGACCCCTCAGCTCTATGGCCTGAAACGACACAAAATGCATGCACTGTATTAACACGGATATGCCCAAAATCAATCAAAACACATTTTGTAATTACCATATAAGCGCAGGCAATTGTAGTTGCACACCTTATAAGCACAGGCAAACTAACGTAACTGCTACTTCTCTTGAAAAGGAATTAAATCGTTACGAAAAGGATGTCAGTTGGAGTGTCACTTTCAGGATTTAAAGGCAAAGCTTTACCAAGTACCACTGTAAACAGTCAAAATAATAAATACCTTCTCACAGCCACTGCTGATGATGACATTCTGAAAAAGAGGTAAAATAACACTGATGAAAGAACGCTTTCAAAAATCAATAACTGTAAAACAGTGAATGCTGGTGAGGTTGACAAAACAGAACAGCTCTAGAGAATTGTACTCACCTATACGATGAAACACAAGAAATAAATGTTTAACTGTTCCTTGCGTATCATTGTATAGGTGAGTACATTTTTCTAGAGCTGTTCTATAAAACACAGTGTTAACATTCAGGCATGCAACTACACATGCACACACACGTCGTATTTTGATTATAGGAACTCTCACTGTGACCTTCCTTTTTTATTTAGTCGTTTCACATAAGTGATATTAGACTGATCTTACAATTGTCATGCTAACAACATGCATCAGCAAGTTGCACCAAAAGAAATTTATGGTTAAAAACAAAAACAAACAAAAAACCACCTAACCAGCCTTATTTGCAGTTAACAAACAACCATCTATAGATTATATATATATATATATATACATTTGTGGCTGTATCCTTACTGAAAATTAGTTTCACTTGATCTGTATCTCATACTCGTAGGACCACATATATGCACATATGCTAACACATTCATACACCCTAAATGTCACACACACATATGCACAGTCACACATACACAAAGGTTTCCCACACTGTAATTCATTACTTGTTAAATATACATACAACACCGCCTTACACATACACTGGTCATAAACACACTGACATGCACACATACAAACTACACACTGAGCTCACCCACACTATTCACAGAGCTTACCTTGCCTTTGCATGCTGCGTACAGCTGCAAAGCACTGGAGATGATGTTCTGTCGAAATGTGCTGTCTCTTACAGCAGGGCTGTACAGGATCTCAAAATGAATACCCCTCTCTATTGCCTGTACACATACACATACACACACACCAACACACACATACATACACACACACACACACACACACACACACACACACACACACACACCACACACACACACAATCAACATCATCATTGCCACCACTCCCATCAAGGCATAATATATTTGCAGCATGTGTCAAAGAGACACAAACTGCAAATGGACAGGTCAATTATAATTATAATAAATGGCATATAAATGTATAGATCTGCAAGACAACAAACAGCTTGCATGACCAAGAAAAAAATTGTATCTGAGGCTGCACCATTAGTGCCAGGTTCAAACTTTCTGTTTACCTAGTTGTGCACCCTTGCCATAAAATGTTTCACAAAGTAAGTAATTTGGTGTTTTGTGTCCGGTTAACCAGTACGGTTATATCAGGGCGAGAGTTTCACAAAACCCAGCCTGCAATGCTTGCAAAACACAACCTACAATGCTTCCGGCAAAATGTTTCAAACCACAACCTACAATGCTTGCTGCAAAATGTTTCAAAAACCACAACCTACAATGCTTGCTGCAAAATGTTTCATAAAACACAACCTACATTTGCTGCAAAATGTTTCACAAACCACAGCCTACAATGCCTGCTGCAAAATGTTTCAAACCACAACCTACAATGTTTGCTGCAAAATGTTTCACAAACCACAGCCTACAATGCTTGCTGCAAAATGTTTCATGAAACACAAACTACATTTGCTGCAAAATGTTTCACAAACCACAACCTACAATGTTTGCCACAAAATGCTTCCACAGTTCCAGGCCCTGTTTGCACCCAGGATGTTTGAACAGTACAGAGCTCTAAGCTTCCTGAATAGGCTGCACTTACCAGGTGGACAAGAGGACTCTTGATGTAGAAGGGGAGCTTCTCCGTCATGTTCAACACTATGATGTCCACTTCTAATGTTGTGCAGGCCAACTGTTGGAAACAAGTTGTTCACATGCTTTATTGGACAGGAAGAGAGACTTGGGAGAGAGGTTTTTGAGAATATTGGTAATTCACTAACTGTAATGTGTACTTGAGTGGGTGATGGGGGACTGACTGGTGCTCTTGCGTGTGCTTCCTTGTGTAGGTAATTCACTAACTGTAATGTGTACTTGAATGGGCGATGGGGGACTGACTGGTGCTCTTGTGTGTGCTTCCTTGAGTAGGTGTGGGTGAGTATGTATACATGTGTAAATAGTTGTTGTTAGCAAGGTGATTATGTTTATGGTATGTAAATGCAGTTTGTTTTAGTTTTTTGTCAGGTTTCTTGTACAACTACAAGGCAATGAGTTTAACTCATGCTGGAGAATGGTGCTTAATAAAACTATAAGTCATGCTGGAGAATGGTGCTTAATAAAATTATGACACTATTATTATTCAGTCAAACATGTACACTCTAGACAAACCTATGTGAAGCATCAGCATCAAAAGGCTACCGTTTTCTCCTTGCTTTAGCTGAATAAATCTCATTAGTTTATTAGTTTTTATTTTGGTCTTTTGTATGGTAGTCCATCTTTTCTGCTGATGACAAAGATGCACATGTTATGTGTGTCTGAATCTCCAATAAATCTGTCTCATACAATAAAACAGTAACAAAAAGTGGATTCATTGATTAAAGACTAAGAGACGGTAACTTCCTTCAAAACAGATGAAAAGATTATACCATGCCATGATTTTATATTCATCATCAAAAGCGCAAGTTTTTTTTAAAGTTTTATTTTGATAGTTTTGCTGTTGAAAACTACACAACAAACTGCTGCAAGTGAACCCAAAAGATAGTTCAAGTGATCAACTTAAACTGATGAAGTCTTCCAAGTGGACTGTTGAAAGTGCTCAAAATAGACAGCAATGCACATACACATGCAAATACACACACACTCACTTTAAATGCTGCTTCATTGGTGGGCTGTACAGCAAGAAGATCAAAAGCTTGTATTTCTGGTGAAATCTACCAGAAAGAAAGAAAGAAAAAAACTGTAAGAGGTGTAACCAATCATGAATTCAGTCTTTTATGATACTGATAGTGTTTATATAGATGGCCTTCCGCCAAGAAGCTGACTTTAATCACACTCTAATGAAGGTGTTTTTGTTTATTTTGCATGTGTGTGTGTGTAAGAGAGAGAGAGTGTGTGTGTGTGTGTGTGTGTGTGTGTGTGTGTGTGTGTGTGTGTGTGTGTGTGTGTGTGTGTGTGTGTGTGTGTGTGTGTGAGAGAGAGAGAGAGAGAGAGAGAGAGAGAGAGAGAGAGAGAGAGAGAGTTCCTGTTTGTGTTTGTGAGGGTGGGTGTCTGTGCACTCATACACAACCACCAAAAAAAATCTAACCGGTAACTTGAGTAAGTCAAAAAGGCTCTGATATCAACAACAACAAAATGTTAATATGGTGATACCATCTGCAAATGTACAGCTAGTCCAACACAATTTGTTTAAAATCTGATTCCAGAATACTTCCCCCATCTCCCTCTCATATCCTTATTTCTGTGAAGCATGTTCTTCAAATATGGAGTGCCTGTGATGCTGAATACGGTGGACAGTGATATCTGCCAAGCCTCCGATCTCTGCCTCATCAAGATGAGGAATCAGCACCAGAGGGATACTCACCAGTTTGTGAGTGTTGGTGGTGTCTTCCAGCAAGGCTGTTATGCGTGACAACTGGCGCACACGTCTACCCTCCACCTAAGCAAATGTTAAATGATAGGCACAGTAAGACAATAACAACAACCCCATTGTAAACAGGAAAGAATCAATACAGGTAGGTAATCAATACGTGAACAGCAAAATAAACTTCACTGTGATTGTCATTAAGAAGTTTCATCCAGGGGAGGGGGGGGGGGGGGGGGGGGGTCCAGGGTTTGTACTTTGTATGGGGATTTTTACTTCAAAATTCCCCAAACTTAAAAGCAGCAGTTCCCAAACAAAATTAATGCTCGGATACAAACACAATTTGAAACCTGAAGTTTCAACTTCAAGTTAAATAAACTGTTTATTTTCCTCTTAATGCTTTACGATCCATCCTTTGGCCTCCCAGTTATTTTTCCAGATCCTCCTTCTAATTCTCCAGATTATCTGTTGACCATTATCATGAAATTCCCAAAGCTCTCAAGACCATGCCCCAAAATGCCATTTCCTCAAACTTTCCTGGAAAAAAAGCACCTTGGTTTTCCCAATTGGTTAAAAAAAAAAAGAGGCTGTAACAGTGTGCACCCAGTTTCAGTTTGTTTTATTTGCTTTTTCCTTCTTTGTATTTGGCCACCTCATGATTTCAGTCATTTCCTACTCTTTACAAACACAAGAATGCATTGTGTGGAGAGAACAGAGCACCTTTTTTGACAAAATAAGTTGTAAATAAAAAGAAAAATATAAAAGCATTAGAATGTAGGTGTTTCAATTTTCATATTCTCTCCATGATCACCAACATGGGACCATACCCCACTGGGAAAATTAGTGTTGTGTCTGTTGGTATCGCATGTCTACAATGTCCCTATGATATTCAACTCCAACAGTGCAGATGTAAAACTTGGTGTACAGGTGTGTTTGCAAGAGTGAAAGGTTGCTTGTGATTACAAAGGTACAGAGACGGTAAAGTAGAGAAGTGTTCGTTAATTATGTAGAGATCTCTGAAACTAGTGTCTTAGTGAAAGTGAAACACGCCCTTCCACTTGCCTTCAGCAGCTGATGGGTCTGTTCACTGAGGGGAACCTCTTCTGGTCGACAGATTGGAGACTGAAAACACCCCACAAACAAGGCATATAATTATATTACATGCACAGGAGAACTAGAAGTCCATAATAAGACACAGTACCTTAAATATGGTACATTACCTTATAATACATACGAAAATTTTACAGTTTCAGAAAATCAACACTGTAAGTATATTATATAATAACTATAAGTATAAACATAGATATACTTGAACTCAAATATATAAGAACAACAATTATATAAAACTGTTGACATGAACTTGAGCCTGAACTCTGAAGATAAGAGAGAGAAGAAAAAAAGTGATCCAGCGTTATTTTTTCCAACCCTACATCCACATATGCCATGGAGTATATGGTATACATCATACTGACATACACTCACACACACTGGTACCAACAAACAGAATCATTACAACCATACAGTGCACACAGGCATTACAGGACAAAAAGTACCCAGAGGATCAGTCACTAAGTTACAATACACACAGGACAATGCGGTTTCTCACAGAATTAAACCAATGAATAATCAGTATGGAGTTATGGGCCCTTCCTTAATCCATGCTCAGTTTTGACCAGGAAAGTAAATCTGAACACTTCACAATCACAGCGACACTGAAGGCACTCTCTGGATCAGAACTTACTTCAAATTTGGATTACAATATATGCAGTCAGATTTCTCTCTCTCTCTCTCTCTCTCTCTCTCTCTCTCTCTCTCTCTCTCTTCTTGTGTGTGTGTGTGTGTGTGTGTGTGTGTGTGTGTGTGTGTGTGTGTACCTTTCCTGGCAGTGACAGACGCTTTTCCTTAAATTTGAAGGAGCTAGAGCGATGAGGTCACTGCTGTCATTGTAGTATTCCCTAGCTGAACACTCTGAAGGTCACCCAGTATATATATATATATATTATATATATGCAATAGTACACCGAGTTGTAATTGACAAAGGCATTCCATGGGTGAGCCTGAGAGGACTGCATGTGTGACCATGTTTTGTTTTAATTACCCCTCCACATGGGCAGCCACATGCCACCTTTGGAGGGTTTAACTCCATTTCTGGGAGGTGGATGCTGTGGTGCCAGCAGCTTATCATGGCTGAAGATAGTCATCGCATAACTATACAGCGCATAACATTTTAATGTCACCTTTTAAGTTCTTGCTGGTGCTAATGTGTTGTGCCAAGACTGCATCTTATTTTCGCTCAATTGCTGTCTTACCCTAGAATGTATGGGTTTATGTTTGCCAAAGATGAACGATAATGTACATACCTGCTCCTGCTTCTTGCCTTTCCCTTTCAAGTCCCTGATGAATGTGCTAATTGCCAGAACATCAAAACCCACTGCAAACACACAGTATCACATACATGTATACCTTCAAACAAAATACTGATTAATAGTAATACACATTATAGTGTATATATGTGTAATAGCTCATATATTTAATATTATAATGTTGTATACATAAACATTTATGAGCTCACTGTGCTATGATACATTACCAACAACAACAAAATAATGACTCATCAACTCAGCGAAGAACAAAAAATGGACAAGCATTCTAAATGCATTCATTAACACTCAAACATTTCATACCCAACCACCCACAATAACACACACACACACACACACACACACACACACACACACACACACACACACACACACACAAATTATGTACACAGTCACTGTGACACAAACCAACACATGCACACACCAACACACTCACAATCACACGCACCCCCAACCCCACAGCAGGGCAGCAGCAGCCTCTCATGTTAGTCCTATGCTTTGTGAATAATACATGTTTTATATTTTCATTCCATAAATATGTGTAATGTTAAAGTTGAAGTAAAACTCAAAGTACTAAGGTAGAGATGTCAACTGTTATTATCTGTTAGTATTACATGGTGGATTGCATACATGTACGCTGATCACCAAATGGTTTGTTGCTTATAAATTTATTTGATTCAGAAAATGTAAAACAGGAACAGGATGGATGAACGTTCACCGAAGATCTGAACCCTCACTTGTCACTGTCATCTTGAGGATGATCAATTGCTTGTAAGCAGCAAGCTAAACTTTTTTGCAGAACATTGCACTTTGCAGCTCAAGAAAACAATCATACCAAGTTTAGTTGCAAAACATTGAAGAGTTCAGAAGATATCATTACCAATCAAAGTGTCATTTTCGCCATTTACCATACCTCTTCACATTTCCGTACCCTTTATATTTCCCCATATTCCTTGTCTGCTTTTGTGTCAAGCTCTGTCAGCATTGCACAGGTGTGTTTTTTATTGATTAATCCTGCACTCAATGAATGCATCTGAGTCACACTCACATTGTCACAGCCAAGCAAAAATAACTACTCAATAACTGCATGAAAGTAGGACACATCGCTGAGGGCCATCTCCACTGGGATACACTCAATGACTCATACAGTAATAAAACTGGTTGTGTTACTGTTAGCTCCTGTTATTTGTTAAGGCTATGAAGCACAAAGGGTATCAAAATACAACCTGGGATATGAAAATCAGCACTCAACACCTCTACACATATTGTGTAATTTTGATGTTTTAAACTTAAAGTTAAAACTAAACCAATGGTGTTGCAAGACAGCAGAGATTATGCAGATATCATCTAAACAGAGATAGCAGCTGTCACAGTGGCAGGCTCTATGGGATGATGCAAAACTTATTTTCCTCAAGGGGTATGGTGTAACTAGCACATCTAGTCTACTCTAAATCTACTTTTTTCTAATGCTTGTGAATTTTGTGGTGTGTCTCTTCCTTCCTAATGTTAAGCTTGGTGGTCATTTTCAATGCGGCAGAGTGGCATCTAGTAATTAAACCACCGTTATAGATAATACTTTCTTTTCTTTTCTTCTAGTTAGTTTAACTATAGAAAAATTACAAGTGACACTGACACAGTGACATTTGCCCATTTCGGTCTTGGGTGTTGTGCCATTTCAGTGCAAAGAATATAGCGCTCAACTTTAAGTTGATCCTGTCTGGATGTATTATTTATACTGCACCCCAGACTGACATCGCGTACTCTAGGACTGGCCTGACTTAGTCAGTCACGACTACGGACTAGGTAGGGTCTATATTATTCATATAATTATTGTCAGCCTGTGCTCTCTGATGTTGAATGTCGATCGGAACAATAAAACAGACGGGGGCCTAGGAGCCCCGGAACACACCCTGGATCAACAGAAAAACAAAACTTGCGCCAAAGTACCAGTTCTAGCTACGTGTCATAAGTAACAATTACATTTTATTGCCGTCTCGAAAACCTGTTGAAGTTCCTTCTTTTGCGTGCAGGCCACATGCAGATCTGCGAAGGCCGCCATTGCTGTTTACTTCCGGAACACGGAATATATTTATTCAAGAGTGCTATTTTTCAATAAAAAAAATATATGAGGGATTGCCGTTCATCAAAACATTTTATTTGGATGTTTTTAATATCTTATAGAAGAAATTGGAACTACTTTAAATAGTTGTTGTACTATCTCGTTTAGACGTGAAGGAACTGTGACGTCATGAATTTTCTGTCCCCCGAAAAAGGGAACAACTCGTCAGGGTGGATACCGCAACTTAGGATTTCGATTTTGTTTCATATATTTACACTTCATAGGTATTAGATGATGTCTGAAACGGAGACAAACATGGAAACGTGCAGTCTACCGGATGAGCAGATAGATGACCGAAAGGTAATGTGTGTTTTGTGTAAAAACTAACGGGTTTGAGTCTTTGACAATGGTATTCCGACTCTACCAGTTCCTTGATGACTGAACGTCGGTTTCTACGGTATTGTTCATGGGTGTTCTGAGTTATAATTTTCTAAGTCATCAGGTTTATGATTCATATTGACATAGTGCGTATTATACACTATTTCTGATCGTTTGTTTACTGAGGCGGTGACATTTTCTGTTGCTGTTGGCGTGTATTTTCATCCCCCTTATCCATGGCTGTGCACTGAGAAGTGAGACTGAGAGGGCCGTGCTTGTTCAATACAGCAAACATTTGTTTTGGCAATGAGCAACAGAGAACCTTTTGTCTCTGGCAAACTGACTCCCTTGCATCACGTCCTTCAAGACTGTGAATGTATTTAACTTTGTTTTTGACACAAGCAGTGTATTTTTAACCCTGTACTTTTGAGGCAATATTTTTATACATTTTTTCCACCTGAAACATGTTTAGAGTAGACTCATGAATCACACTTTGTGTTATCATGATACTTGACAGCTCTAGCTATTCAAGTTACACAGTTTCAGTTTGAAAAGGGATTGAATTAGGTCTTAATGGAATTTTCATTGTGCATTTTAGTATTTGGGCACCACCACACACAAACACACACACACACAGTGACACACACACACACACACACACACACACACACACACACACACACACACACACAAGTCAAAGAGGGGTTGGTGGTTGTGGTTGGACTTTGAGTTTAAAGTTAATAGTAATAATACACATCTTAGTCTGTTATTTCAGAGTCAATTGGTCAGATATTTCCCATCCTTTTCTACTTGACTTTGAATGTCATCTACTTGTAAAATTGTAACTGTAGCTATTAGTTTAGTAGTACTTAACCCAGTGTGATTGTGCTGCTTGGTGGGTATCCACATCCAAGAGGATGCCTGTCTGAAATGCTTTCCATCCTTGTTAACAAGGAGCCAGGTTATGTTCTGTATTTTTCATTCTTTCAGTCAGGTTAATCCACTGATGCAGAAAACAAAGTATGTTTGCTGAACCATCACCAAACCCAGGGCCTAAGCTGTGTGACTGAAATAATAATGTGAATTGTTAATTAGCCTATTGGGATGGTGGGGGGTGGGGCTGTCTAATTTATAATGTTAAAATTAAAATATATTTAATTTCCTTTGACAGTTACTGAGTTAGTGGTCAGCTTAATGTACAGACTAACAGACTTTACAGAGTAGCACTAGCAGCAAGATGATTTTCTTTGAGCTTTTGATATTTGAAGCTTTACAGTCAACAGCGCATACTGTGAATATATGATCTATAGAGCCTAACAAGTATTAACATAAAATGAAGGTCACAGGGTTGCAGGGTTCTGAAATTAGTAAAAAGGTAACATTAAAGGCTGCATGTGCTCCTGTGAGTGTGACACTCCTGACAGACATGTTTAATTTTTAAAGTATTTTCTCTCTGTGACTGTTGCAGATGGATCCCACAACTGTTGTGAAGAGTTTGTCAGAGCCTGTTGAAGAGACAGAAGAGTTTTTGAAAGAGAGTGAAGTTTGTCTGAAGATGTTTGAAAATTGGAATGAAGTGGAACAAGTGACTTTTGTGGAAAACTTACTTTCACGCATGTGCCATTACCAGCATGGACAGATCAACACATTTCTCAAGCCCATGTTGCAGCGAGATTTTATTTCTGCTTTGCCAGGTATGACTGCTTGATTGATCAGTATGCTCAGTGAATCATTGTTTCATTGTCTGTACTTTGTAAACAAAACTCCAGAAGTTTGCTTACACAATTACAGAACACTCATCAGTTGCATTTCAGGTCAGGCAATGAGGTAGTAACATTGGAATCAGCAGTTTATATTGCCATGACAAGAGGTTCCTGTCCTGTGTCTAATCACTGCAATAATTTAGTTGTGTAATAATAGTTAAACTTTTTAAAGACTTTCAGATTTTTGATGTTATACTTATAGATATAATTCATTAATTGTTTAGCTAGCAGTTTCAGGCATATATTGTGCTGTAGTGTAACTAAATATGCTGTATCATGTGTGTATGTACCTTTAACAATGGGATCACAATGCAGTATTGTTTTGTTCCATGCAACAAAAGCATTTAAGCTGACGGAACTGAAGGCTCATGCTCTTCGCCAACACTGCAACAGTAACATTAGTAACAGCACCACTAGTAATATAGTACTTAGTAATAGTAGTATACTAGTAACACTAACAGTCAGTTCTTATCTCATTTGGCATAGTGATGATAGTCTCAAAAGACAGAAGGCTGCCCAGGGGATGGGGTTGTGAGACTGAGTGGACAAGGACTGGATGGGCAAAGTTGCTAGGACAGCTTCCCCCATCCTTCCCATTTCCATAATGATAATTACTATGTAGTGATTGTAAAATTAAACAAAAAACATGTACTCAGTCTGAGATTAGACTGAGGCAATGAGAATGAGAGTAAGACCAAAAGCTAGTACAAAACAAACAAAAAGGTGTGCCACTGCCAGCATGTGAACACACACAGGATGATAAATGGAGTGTAGATTATGATACAGAATTCAGCCTGACCATTCTGATCTGATTATTGTTATAAATAGAATAGAACCATAGTTCACACAGGAGAGTCTGAATTATTTGAGTCTTATATTTGGCTGAATTATCTCTCCTTTGGTTTGTGTCTGAAGCCAAGGGTCTGGATCACATAGCCGAGAACATCCTTGCCTACCTGGATGCCAAGTCCCTGTGCGCAGCAGAGTTGGTGTGCAAGGAGTGGTACCGGGTCATCTCTGAGGGCAACCTGTGGAAAAAACTCATTGAAAGAAAAGTCCTCACAGACAGTCAGTGGAAGGGACTTTCTGAGCGACGATCTTGGTATGAAGTGACAACCTTCAGTCATGGTGTTATGAGATTACACTCTTACAGTTACAGTGGAGTCCTCTTAAGAACTGTTATAAATTCATTAGTAAGATGAAACTCTGTATAAGAGTAGACAGAATAATTGAGGAAAAAAACTTCATTCCTTACAAGTTACATTTTATCTTTGTATTACAGTTATTCAGAGCAAGGATTTGTCTGCTGTTCTGATTATGTTGTTTACCTTTCAATAATGCAGGTTTGTTATTGGTTTGATTTTTGCCATAAGTTTTATAACCATTGTAGTTTGTTGATTAGGCACAACAGTTTTTTTGTTTTTTTAATCAGTGGACTTAATTATTCCTATTCATAAATGAACATTCAGTGCTTAAGGCTTTGGAAGGGGTTTTTTTTTTTTTTTCCTTCTTGTCATTTTTAAACGGCAGTCATGTTGTTTTGTTTCTTTTCTTCAGGGACCAGTATTTGTTCAAACAAAGGCACGGAGAAACGCCCAAAGATCACAAGTTCTACAGGCTGCTATACCCACAGATCATCCAAGACATCGAGGTAGGGACCCAGGCTGGGTTCTGTGGAGACATGCTGCTGCATCTTGCACAGCATAACACTGAAGTAGTGCCGAGTCCCACACTATGACCAAGGACTGCTAGCCTGCATTTCTTTCGTCACTGCCACAGTTGATTATGTCCCGGCCAGTCCCAGCTCCTTTCTTTCATGCACTGATAAGAAACAGGTTTTCTGCCAATCTCAGGGCCATGGTGTAAGTTTTGTAACCAACTGTGGCAGAGACAAAAAGGCACCAGGCAAATCATTGCAGGGTGGATTTTGGTTGGGTCTCTTTGCCTAAATAAACCTCAAAGGAATTGAGAGCTTCCAAAAATCTGCAAGGAACAAGAAGGCAAGCTTTAGGCTGATGTGAATGTGGATGCCTCGTTCAGTCATTCAGCATGAGATGGACTGTCCTTGTCTGCTAAAGGTAGACTAGATTCATCAGTAGAGCAAGTGTTAGCTGTCCTGAGAGTGAGATGCATGTCAGAGACCGAGCTGTCCAGAGCTAACCATCTTGTGGTGCCATAATCGGGTCAAGCGGAGTCAGTCCGTTCTGGCAAGGCCTGACTGATGGATGGGTTTACGCTTGGTAAACTCAGGTTATCATGGGGAAAAGTTGAGCACTTCAGTTTAACCAGTTAATTTATTTAGTCAATAAGGGCTAGGTAACAGACTGTCAGGGTGTTGTATGTTAATTATTTTACTTCACAGTGCCTCCCCCCACCCCCCCCACCCCCAACACACACACACACCCTTCCCCCCAGCATGAAAATCAATACTTTATTGCTTTTTTTCTCAGTTTCTTTTCTGCTTCATTTTGCATGCCCTTTTGGTAAGCATGAAAACAGACCACAGTAACATGAAATGACTAACTGGAGTCCATCGATCTGTTTCCCTTTCAGCGGATAGAAAACAACTGGAGGACAGGTCGCCACGCTCTGCAGCGCATCCACTGCCGCAGTGAGACGAGCAAGGGGGTGTACTGCCTGCAGTACGATGACAACAAAATCATCAGTGGCCTTAGAGATAACACTATCAAGGTAAACACCATCAACTTCTGGCTATGGCCAAGGAGAGAGAGAGAGAAAAAGGAAGTCTAAATTCTTTCATAGCCTTAGGACTTAATTTGCAACAGCAGTTTAGATATTTATAAGGATTTTTGCAGATGTTTTTGACTAGTGTGAGAGAAACAGAAAGCCTCGTGCGCGTGAGATAACACAATAGATACACACACATATACACGTGCACACACACACACACACACACACAAATATTGGGAGAGAGAGAGAGCTGATATTTTTTGTTTGAATTATTTGTGACACATATATGCACACGCAACAAAGATTCAGAAAGAGACAGTTTGATTTAGCCTGCTGTGCTTTTGTTCTGTGTGTTTATGTTGGTATACTGTGTCTGCTAGGTGTGGGACCGCCACACGCTGGAGTGCGTACAGGTCTTGACAGGTCACACAGGCTCCGTGCTGTGCCTTCAGTACGACGAAAACATTATCATTTCCGGTTCCAGTGACTCTACTGTCAGGTAAGGAAAGAAGCATTTTTTTTCAGAGTTTTAACTGTGAGTTAGTCCTTGGTTTTCATTAGATACCTTGGCCCCACTAATGAGTGGCATGCACATTTTGCATACGGCACACTTGGGTTTAGTGGGTGGCAAGTAGTGATGGTAAACCGACCTGTTTGAGCTCAACTTCTTCTTCACAGGGACATTTTCAGTGGCCTCTTTTTGGCAGGGGTCAGATTTGAGGGGGAAAGCATCACCTTATAGTCCAAAAATTATGGAATCCAAAAATTACGATCATTCCATCAGATGTTGATGTTGTTGACTTATTGTGACAATTATGATGAGTGATGGTTTTTGTTGTTAATTTGATAGATGAGGCAAGATGTGTTGCATTGCAATGTAATGCCATTACACGGTTGCTTTGCTGCAGGGTGTGGGACGTGAAGTCAGGGGAGATGATGAACACCCTGATCCACCACTGTGAGGCTGTGCTCCACCTGCGCTTCTGTGATGGGATTATGGTCACCTGCTCCAAGGTCAGTTAAAAAACAACATTTTGTCATACATTTTGGATGTACTTCTATACTGTTTTGTTGTTGTTGGAAGGAGAGAAAAAATACAGCAGAACTGAGCTGTGAGTTCTGAAACAGTATCTTGTATGAAGAAAGCTGTCTGTAGTGTCATGTTGGAGTTGTTTGAAGAAACAAGCTTGACTGGTGATCAGAGTGCATGTGAAATGGGCATGAACTTAATTCAGATGATCCTGGTTGTATACTATCGGCATTCCATTTTAGATTTAGAGAGTGAGTGGCAATAGAGAGTATCCACAAATAGCTATCGGCCTATCTTCACGTCTTTGCAGGACCGCTCCATCGCAGTGTGGGACATGCAGTCACCAACAGAGATTAATCTTCGGCGTGTGCTGGTGGGACACCGTGCTGCAGTCAACGTTGTGGACTTTGATGAGAAATACATTGTCTCTGCTTCGGGAGATCGGACCATCAAGGTTTGAATGGGCTTGCACTTTTTACCTGCATGGTTGTTTTGGGAGGGGTCATAGTACGGCTGCAAGGGCATGATGGGATAGCTGTTTTTGCATTCAGTGGCTGGGACTGAGAAGTGATGGATAGGTTAAAAGCAGGGCAGGCTTCTGAGTTGTGAATCTCATTTAGTCTCCCAACCCTCCAGGCCTGATTAAACTGTCTGCAAAACTTTTCAGGCATGTAAAATTTGAAAATTAGTTTGCAGACCTTAGGGCCTTTGACCTGTAGTACCCTTGGTAATGAAATTGTCACAAACCATTTTGAGGCCTGACAGAGTTATCAGCACTACTTTTCAGGCTTGGCAAAATTTGGAAATTATTTGTAGATGTGAGGGCTTTGCCTTGTAGCCCCCCTGGCAATGAAATTGTCACAAAATGTTTTGAGGCCTGGCAGACTTTAAAAACTAAGGCTTGGTTCTTAACACACACACATACACACACTCTCCAGTCAGTTCAAACTGGATAGTATTTGTTCAGTGTAAGCACATATATAATTGTACAGTTAATAAAAATGATTAAAATGTGTCAAAAATTAGTTTCTGCTCAGCTTCAGTTATCAGATAACAAGTGCTCTGTAAAACTGCAATGATGTAAAGAGAGAGCAAAAGGTGTTGTAATGGATGAATACATTTTGAAATAAACACCCCACAAGAATGTGCTTGGCACAAAAAAAAGTGGGAACAGTAAGACTTGGCTCCTATGGTTATACAGTAGAACCTGTTATGCACAACCATCCTGATGAGGGAGCAGCCATCCCTCTTGTAACTGCACCCTTTGTGAAACATTTCCCTTCATGTTTCCATGTGAAGGAACCCCTCATCAAGGACTGCCTGTCTTGTACCAGCAGTTTTGTGTGATTTTTATGAGGGTTTTCACAGTACTAGTTTTGAGTCTGCCCTAATGACATGTTGAAAACTGAAGTTTGTATGACTCTTTTTACACTGTCACAGGTATGGAACACATCCACCTGCGAGTTTGTGCGAACGCTGAATGGCCACAAGCGAGGCATCGCTTGTTTACAGTACCGTGACCGCTTGGTGGTTAGCGGCAGTTCAGACAACACAATCAGGTCAGTAAACATACATGACTTGTCATTCTCAGTAGTGTTTTTTTTTTTTTAATAAAAGAAGAAGAAAAAAGGATCCAAATTAAATGTGGCCCAAATATGCACTTTTTATTTCCTATTGGTGGAGTGTTTTTTGTTGATGTTTTTTATTTTATTTGCTGTTGTGTTTTTATTTGGATTTCCCTTCTTCTTTGGATTGACGGGTTTGTTTTGTTTCCTGTTGGTACTTGGTTGTGTCTTGTTGCTTTTTGTCTGTATGGTTCTCCCTTTTTTCTTGGATTGATACAAGGATATTTATTCGTACAGTGCATTAACAAAGAGACAAAACATTACAAATACAACCAGCCCTGTATAAGTTATAAATACAGTTGCCTTTTCTTCTTGTTGGTGTTTTTTGTCTGTGTGGTTTTCCTCCTTTCTCTTAGGTTCATATGATTGCCATGTGGTTTATAATTGTTCTTTGTTTGTCTGATTTTGTAAGCCCCCCCCCCTCTCTTTCTGTTTGCTTGGATTGATATGACTGACTGTTTCTTTCGTGTTTGATGCACGATTTTTCCATCTCCCATCTGCTGCATAGTTTGTTGGCTCCTTTGAGGGAAGCATCTTTTCATGTCTCATCTGATTGCATTGCAGGCTGTGGGACATTGAGTGTGGGGCATGCCTGCGAGTGTTGGAAGGGCACGAGGAGCTGGTTCGCTGCATTCGCTTCGACAGCAAGCGCATCGTCAGTGGTGCCTATGATGGGTATGGAAACCTTTGTGCATTTACCTTGCAAGAATTGCTCGGATCCAGTTTCAAATGTAGGCACAAGAGTAGTGTGTAAGGTAGGAAAACAAAAATAATGTGCAGATACCTGATCAAACACCTGTGTTACTAGTCAGCTCGCACCATCTGTGGAAAGGTTCCAGGAGAGTGTTTAGTTGCATTAAGGACAGCAGTCAGTGATAGAAATGGAAACAAGTGTGTAAGATAGGAAAACAAAAATGATGTGCAGATACCTGATCAAACACCTGTGTTACTAGTCAGCAGGCACAGGTCTGTGGAAAGTTTCCGTCAGAGTGTTTACTTGTATCAAGGACAGCAGTGGATGTTAGAAGTGAAAAATGAATGCAGCATTTCAGGGCTGTAGTGAGGTGTTTTGGTGTGTGCAGTAAAATCAAGGTGTGGGACCTCCAGGCAGCCCTGGACCCCCGTGCACCCGCTGGTACTCTTTGCCTTCGCACTCTCGTGGTAAGTTTCATTTCAGCCTCTCTCTCCTTGCTGAAGGGTTATTCACTTATTGTCTCAAACTATTTTTGAAAGATCCATCCTCCCCTTCCCCCCCAGTATTTTTAGCAGACTGTAAACTTTTGGATAATGGTGTGTTTTTCTGTTTTGTGTTTATCCACTTTTTAAGTCTGTTTTTAAAAATCTGATGATATACCAGGTTTAGAATGTACATATTTTTAGCATTTATTGTGTGCTGACAAAATTTGCTTCACACTGATATAACCATAGTGGTTGACTGGACCTAAACACCCAACTTATTACTTAGTTGCTTACTCTTTCATCACCCTGTAAGGTTTTGCTTTCAGAATGTTTTCTCTCTCGAGCTTTGATGAGATGTTTTTGCTTTTGAAGCAAGTGCTTTTAAATGATTAGCTACAGATATGAATTATGATTCATACTTTTAAATCGCCCTGATATAGCCACACTGGTTGACTGGGCGTAAAGCACCAATTTACAATTCATACTTTTAAGAGACATGTACATACCATTTACTGTTCATTATTCATTATCATTCAAAGTGTAGTTAACAATTAGTATTCAGTTTCTCATCATTAGCCACCAAATGGACCAGGCATAGTTTTATAATATAGCCTAATAAGGGTTCCCAGTAACTGGTAATTTCCAATATTTTACTGGTGAAGATCAGCAAATACCAGAAACAAAATCAGCAATCAGTCAGACATACTGGCTGTTATTTTGCGTGACCAGTTCTTGAGAAGAAGAAAAAAAAGACGCAGCACAGAGAGAGTGTGGTGTGTGCATGCGTGTTTGCTGTAGTATCTATAGATGGCAGTGTACCTGACCGGTTACCATGATTGACCTGTTTCTGTGAACCACTTTCACTACCTTGTAGATGTCACACCAGTTTGAAAAATGTCTAGTGCGACCACTGGCTTAATGATGATGCTTGAAAACTTTCATCAAGGTATCATCAAAACAGGTGCTAATCATTTTTTCTTTTTCCTCTATTGCAGGAGCACTCTGGAAGAGTCTTCCGGCTGCAGTTTGATGAATTCCAGATTGTCAGCAGTTCTCATGATGACACAATCCTCATTTGGGACTTTTTGAACGTGCCAGTGCCTGAGGGCGCACGGTCCCCAGCCAGAACCTACACCTACGTCACAAAATGAAATCGTCCAGTTGTTGCTTCCTGCTTTCGTTTTTCTCTTCACTGCAGCATGTTTTAGTGGGTTCTGTTCTCGCCCAAGCCAGAAAGCCACCTCCACATTCACAGGCCTCTCGGGGGGCTTGACGTTGCTTTGAGGAAGTTTCAGGGCTAGACTTTTTGCTTTGATCAAGTTTGCATTGGGCTGGCTTGGGCTCAGGTTTTGCATGCCTCACACTGTTGACATTGGGAGACACGGTGACAGCGTTTGGTGAACGGTGATAGGTGGGGATGCGTGGTGGTGAACTTGTGACAGTGAACTGCTTGGAGTCTTTGCTGGTTTTCCTACCTCGTGCAACAGATTAAAAAAAAAAAAAAGTTGGATTTCACTGCCGACCGTCAAAGATTCAGACTTTGGATTGCAGGTTGGAACCAGACTGACTGCGATGCTGTGTTTTCCAAGAGGGTCAGTTTTACCTTCTTCAAGTGGCACAGAGTGCTTTTTAAACATTTTTTTTGTGATTGTTCCCTTCTCCCAGAAAGAGGGTGGGCTCAGGCTGAGGACTGTGTTGTTGAGGTGCCGCTCCACCACTCAGTTTTGCATGGTTTGAATTGCAAGGGGTGGTGCTTTGTCCTTGGTTCTCCGTGTGTTTGTTTTGTGTCATTTTCTCTTTCCGTTGCCAGGACACTGTTTCCTTTTTCACGGCGTCACCGCCTCGTGCACCACCATGATCTGACAAAGATTTTTTTGTTTCCTTTCTCTCCACTTTTCCCTTTTCTCTCGTCAAACACATTCCTTGTTTCCTGGGTTTTCAGCATCATCGCACCATGCATCGGCATGATCTTGTGGCTTTCTCCTCCTTTCCTTTGCTGTCTCTGTTGTTGTCCGATGCATTCCTCATTTCCTTTGTCCAGCACAACCCACTCCGTGTCATCTGTCAGAACTTCTGCTTCCTTTCTTGTCATCCACCACTTTCTATTGTCTAGCTGTATTCATCTTTTCATTTGCATTTTAACTTTGTTTTTTCTTTTTCTTTTTTTAAGGAAGACGAGAGCATGTCAGATTGTGGCCTATTATGCAATTTAAACCATTGTTGGGCACACACACAAAATGGGAGGGGGGATAAATTGATCAACAGCACTGGATTGTGATACCCTTTGTGTACTTATTAGTCTAAATTTAAACTGTAAAATAATGCTGTACACAGAAACCAAAATGTTTGTAATGGTACGAGTGAAATGGGGGATTGATGACGTCCATGCTTGTTTTTTTCCTGAGGCGAGAAGGGCAATGGGTTGTAATTTGATCACTGGATTTAAAAAAAAAATCTTAACATTAGTCACTGGGGAAGAATTGTGATACTTTGTAACATACTCTAACATTATCTATGTACATTGTGTTTGGGTCTGTTTCTTTAGCAGAAATCTGGCAGTTTTTAGAAGTGGAGAGAGCGAGAAAAAACTTGTTACACATGAAAAACAAAACATTTCTTCAGCAACATGGAGGGTTCTGCTTTACTGTTATTTTTCTTTGATAACAAGAATTTGAAGGTACGTATTTGATTTTGGCATACATTTTACATGGGGGGTGGAGTGTGATGGTGGAATATACACTTAGTCCATAATTGAAATACTTTATGCCAATCATTACTCATCAGGGGGAGGGGGCCAGAAAGGAAATGTGTTCAAACAAAAAGCAAGTGCGTGAAATGTTTTTGAAACTATAGATAACTGTTGGCTAATGAAATGAAGTGTTTGAAACTTGTCCTGGATACGTTGTGGCTGTAGCAAGTTTAGGGCTATGGGCTGCCTTGTGAAATTGTGATGGGGGGGAAATATGGTCAATGAAAACAGTAGCTGGCGTTGCATGAAACCCAGTCAAGTATTACAGTTTGGATTGCGGATACAATAGTGTTATGTTTACACATTTTGTCTGTCTCTTTTTGTTGTGACCTACATTTTGTTGGTGTTTGAACTGAATGCATTTTGTGCTGTTGGAATCTTTATTTTGAGTATGTGCAAGTGTATGTCTGTGGTTTTGATTTTCAAGATTTATTTTTGTGCATTGGTAGTGTGGGTGGTAAAAGGTAAAGACTGTGTTGGATCTGTGGAATGTTTAAATACTGTCATTTTCAATCTATTTATTATGTTTTTACCTGTTTGTTTACTTATTAGTGATTCAACTATTTGTCTCCCATTCTGGGTATAACCAAAGGGGTACTGGCATCCTGGGGTGTTTTTTCTTTCTTCAAAGATTCAGGTGAAAAAGGTCAAGTATTTCACTGTTTGTGTTTGTATTCCATCTTTTTTTCTTTCTCTTCTGAATGAAATGAAACCACCTTTCTTTTTGTTTTTAGCACTACATGTATAAAGCTTGGTTGCCTCTCTAGGCCAGAATGTTTTTTGTTGTTGGTACAACTGACTTCTATTTTGAATCATCAGTAAATAAGTGTACAGCACTTACGTGCTGTTTTGTGTGTATAGGGGGAACTGAGTGAGTCGGCGAATGACAGGATACAGTGAACTTTTTGCGTGTGTGCTTAAATTTTCAATTTAAATGTTTTTCTTTGAACATACAATGGCCTTGCTGTAAAAGATGCAAACATTTCCACATCTTTTTTCTTGTCAGAAGACGAGAAGCTTGACATATACATGTGAAATGTAAACTGTAATTTTCTTACAAATACTGTCAAGGTGGTTCGACTGAAGATTCACACAAGAATGGTCATAAAAGTATTGCAGTGTACCTGATGTCTGTTTCAAGGAACCGCATGCTAGTTTAGAGACGGCGATGGCACGTGGGTCAGGTGTTGCAAAGGGATGAAAGGATTGAAAATGGGATACCGGTAAGACGGCTCAGCTCTCTCTTTTTGTCCGTGTTGGTTGTGTGCAGCAGGACTCCTATGGCATTACCACTGTTTGCAACTTACATTTGTGTGCAAGCGATCTTTTTTGGACTTAAAGGGTGGCTTGTGTATATAGTGTATAAGTCTGAGGTACGGACTTTTTGTGCACCACCTTCGTTCAAAAGTAGGCTTTGTGTGCATCTCTGTCAGTCAGCAGGAGTGCTTGCCATTTGGAGATGATAAGCGGCTTCAACGAGTGCATGTGTGTGTGTGGAAAGTGTGTGTAATTTATAAGATTTTGTTTCTTCATACTTTGAAATGGTTACAACACCCGACTGTGCTCTTTATAAATCTAATGGTTTTAATTTCCAGTGAGTTTGGTCACGTATAGGTCAGGTGGTACAGACCCGTGTTTGTCCTAAGTGCTAGCATTTGTTTGCCAAGTGCTAGTGTTTGTTTGCCAAGTGCTAGCATTTGTTTGTGTGCTAGCGTTTGTTTGTATGCTAGCATTCGTTTGTACGTGTTTCTCCAGATCTCTTGTCTTGATAAAGGAATAAAGTATGAAGAAGACACATTAAACAAATGCTGTGCTGTTTTCTTTCTCTTCTCTAATCTTGTGCTTGATCATCTTTAACTCTTTCAAACTGTGTCAGATTCAGAAGCAGGCTTCCAACACTCTGACTGCTTGGAGCTGTGTCAGAAGTGGGCTTCTGGCGGATGTTTGCAAATTTACATGATAAATGGAAGGGACACAAATCAGGCAGTAAATGGCAGCTTGTCCATTTTGCCCTGTTCCCTTCCTTGATTTAGTGATGCAATGGCTTGGGCCAGTTTTGTGGCATTTTTTCCATCAGGTGTGACTGGCACATTTCAAAACAACATGGCGGTGTCCAGACAAAGGCACAATTTGAACTTCATTAGTTGCAGAGGGTGTGGAATTACTTGACTGAGTGTATAGTTTCTGGTTTTAACATTGGTTTATCTTCACTGAAAACATTTCTGTGGTAAAACCTCTCTCAATGGGTTTGTGTCAAGACTGTAGGCAGAAAAGTGTATTTTGTTGAATGACTGGGTGCCAGAACTGGATTCCTTCCCCCTCCCCTTTGGTCATAAGTCAACAAAAACCTGTCCTCCTTCCTAAAGGTAAGATATTGTTCTTAAAGTTCACACTTTAATCTGTTTAAAACTGTTTGTGGATATGGGTGAGGGGGACGGTGCGATTTGAGGGATCTGTGTGCCCATTTTGACTGCAACCTGATTTGAATTAACTGATGGTTTCAAGGATCTAAGGTCGATTCCTGTCAGTGTGCTTGCTTGCAGGAACATGACACCAATGGATTTACATGCAGCAGAATGAAGTCGGGTGCAAATTGTGATCATGTATTTGTATGCTGACAGTGCAAATAGATTTTTTTTTACCTGCAGTATGCACAGTTCACTGAACTGGATGTTCAGTATGCAGCACTTCCATTTCTGCTTTCCATGAGAAGTGCTCACTTTGGCTTTGCCAGTGCTATTTCAGCTCCCAAAATGACAGGCTCCGTAAACTGACCCAAGGAAACTTTGCTAATGTCATGTCACTACCATCATGCCCCGCACTGGTATAAAAGCATCATGGTTGATTGGGCGTAAAAACTACATCTTTTTGCTTAATGTCCCAATTACGGACAATCTGTAAAGCAAGCTTGTCTTGGATATAAAATAATACTTGGATCAGGATATAAAATCACTGGCACAAAAGGGGAGTGCGGGGTTGGGGTAGAGATTAAATGGATCCACCTACGGATCAGTACTAGGGTCAGGATGCTGGGTTGTCTTGGCTGTATTGGGGTGTTCTCTCATAGAGCTCAGCAGCACGCTAGGGGTCCAGTTAAACATTTGTTGTCCACTATTTACAGTTAAAACTGGGCTGCAGATAAAGAACTTCCAAGGCTACATCAGCAGGCCGCACAACATGTAATACATAAAAACTGAGTTAATTCTGCCTTTATGCCAATCAGACCTCAATTAACACACAAGGGGGTTAATTGGCACTTGAAATACATAACACAAGTACAACAACAAAGACATGAGTCGCCTACAGTAACTCTCACCTGGCATGCATGTAAATACAAGTTATATGAACTCCACCTGAGGAACATCCTCAGCACCAGAGGTGCATGCCAGGCGAGAGTTACTGTAGGTGATTTGGGTCTTTGTTGTTGTATTCATGTGATGCTAATTAACTCCCTTGTGTGTTGATTCTGCGCGAGCGCTGTGTGCCTTGTTCTGTTTCAGGTTTGTGCCAATCAGACCTGTTTAGAAATGTCAGAATACTTTCAGTTTTTAGCCACAGACCAGGGACAGTGCTTGGTGCATCATAGCCTGCACTATAATGTATAAAACTCATTTTGATTGTGAATGCTCATACTTTGCAGCACAGATACAACCCTCACTTTAAATTGCCTGAGAATTCAGTGCCGAATCTATACTAAGCGCAATACAGAAACTGACACTACAACAGTGAGAGGTTGTGAGACTTACACATGTATGTGCCACCAAAACCCCAGAACTGGGCATATTCCAGACTGGAAAACAAAAAAACTGCAAAACATGTCTAGAAATATTTATGAACTTTTGGGGGGAGGGGAGGGGTTACCTTTTTTTCTTTTTGTATGCTGAAAATTTAGGCATACAGAATACATCCAGATCGTTCAAGTAAACGGGTCTGGCCATGCCTTACAATGAACAGAACCAAGCAACTGGTCAGCATTAACAGCAAGCTGGTGCATGTTTCAGAAGTGGCAACCACATCACTATGCAACAAAACATTAAAATGAATGAGATGCAAGTAACAACACCCATTAAAACTACAGATAATGATGAACACTTAGAGGAGCAGCCTGTATGAAAATCCATCCTACACGTCCTTGCCTTCCAAAAGTATTTTACACACTCACGCCATCTTACAAGACACCTGTGTGTAGTTTAGAGACGAAACCTGATGCTCTCCAATGACATTGCCAGACAGTCAGGCAGACTTAAGACGTGCTGAAATAACACTGTAAATTGGTGTACGGTGCATACAGAATATGTGCTGAGATGGCAAAAGTGTTTTATTTTGATGTCACCAAAGTGTCTGGTTTCACACGGGGGGAAGGGAAAAAAACTCTGTTCTATGTACAAGTCACAGAAAAAAATACCCTGTTTTCATTTTTGTCACCGATTCTTTGGTGTTTATCTCTGTGCACTGGAGTGAATGTTTGATGACATTTTGCACTATTTAGAAAGTTATTTAAACCCAGGGCATTGTTGGTTCACTATAATTGGTAATGTTTTGGTAAAATTAGCTGGCAGATGAAAAAAATGAAAAAATGACCAACGGTTTTTGGGGCATCAACTATTTGGAAGTTTAAAATTAATTATGTTTAATGAGGTCAAGGTTTAAAAAACAAACAAAAATATAAACAGATACTCCAGCAAGCAAGTTTGAAAGATAACACTTGAACAGTGAGAAAACTTCATCATTCACATTTTTGTCCATATGATGCATCAGATAACCATAGAAACACATTTCATGAGAGCCAAATATTGACTCACCACACACTTGCTGACATGTTCACATTTTATTTTATAGTCAAAGAAGAAACTGGAAGCACTGGCTGCAAACAAACTGGTCATCGCAGTGAATATTTTCATGGTTGAACTTTCACCACACTGCTTCAGATGTACAGGCTGGCCTTCATAGGTTAAAGGGGACACCAGGTGAAGCTGCCAGCTGGCCTGAACTTGTCTACACATTTCCACCTGCAGGCTTACAGGCTGCCACTGACATAGGTGACACGCCACAAACATACATGACATTCCACAGGCATAGGTGACATGCCACAGACAGGTGACATGCCACATTCATAGGTGACACACCACATCCGCAGGCCATGTAACAGCAAAGCATCAAGATTTTTGTGTAGAGGCTCTGTGTGGGACCAAAGTCACGCCATGTGGTGCTGCTTGGCTGCAGTGAATGCATCATTTTTGTGTAGAGGCTTTGTGTGGGATCAAAGTCACGCCATGTGGTGCTGCTTGGCTGCAGTGAATGCATCAAGATTGTGTAGAGGCTCTGTGTGCGAGATGAGTGTATCAAGACTGTAGAGGCTCAGTGTGTGACGAGTGTATCAAGACTGTGTAGAGGCTCTGTGTGTGAGATGAGTGTATCAAGACTGTAGAGGCTCAGTGTGTGAGATGAGTGTATCAAGACTGTGTAGAGGCTCTGTTGGGTTTTTCAAGATTGAGTGACTGCATCAAGATTGTGTAGAGGCTCTGTGTGCGAGATGAGTGTATCAAGACTGTAGAGGCTCAGTGTGTGAGACGAGTGTATCAAGACTGTGTAGAGGCTCTGTGTGCAAGATGAGTGTATCAAGACTGTGTAGAGGCTCTGTGTGTGAGATGAGTGCATCAAGACTGTACAGGCTGTGTGTGAGATGAGTGCATTAAGACTGTGTAGAGGCTCTGTGTGCAAGATGCGTGCATCAAGATTGTGTAGAGGCTGTGTGTGCAAGATGAGTGCATCAAGACTGCATAGAGACTTTGTGTGTGAGATCAGTCATGCCATGTGGTGCTGTTTGGCTGCGGCAAGTGGAAAGGATAAGACTGTTGGAGCCAATCACAGCGCAGACCAACAGTTAGCACAGGCTTGCACCATGGCAGATTGTGAATACCTCTCCGATTCAGAAATGGCACAACTAGCTGACTTGTATTAAAACCAAGAAATTTAGAATACACAACCCCATGTATATTACTTTTATTAGGATCAATGCGATAGCTACGGCAATGAGACGGAGCTGGGAGGGTAAGCGTGCAGTTGATGGTCAAGGTTCTTTTGCATCGCTCAATGCCTGAGCACTGTCCCTCGAGTGTGTGAGGTAGGTGCAGAAAGCCACAGCAGCGCTGACATCATGAAACCTGTGGTGTGGCCTGCAGCTATGGCGTGTCATCTACATCTGCGCTGGCTCGTAGCAATTTAGTCAAGTATACAGCACACGTCATTTTTTGCTTCAATCCGGAGCTCCTCAAGGTGCAGCTGTGTTGGCTCCTTCTTCACCAATGATGAGCAGAAAAAGGTTGGCTCATGACATAATTACCAGATACATGTGCCACACATGATGGCCTTGTTCGTGACATCATTGACACCAACCTATGGCAGCCCCCACTGCCAGCTTTTGGGGACTTTCAAGCACTGGTATTTAACATGCCCGATCGTAAATCAACTGGAAATTTGCTGCAAGTGTATTTTTTATTGCAGTCTTATCACTAAGGCCTGTGAATATTTCTTTACTTGACGTCCCTGTTAAATCATACGAACAAAGTCCTCTCTACATCTCCAGTACAGTCATGCAAGTCTTCATGGTTCCCACACAAACAAATCTGTACGATTCACATGTCGATGTGTGTGTGTGTGTCTGTGCTAAAAGCTGGATAATGGTGTCAAAGCTCTGTCAGTGAAGAACCGATGCCTTGCAAGCTTGGGATCATCTCCAGCCTTCTTGAAGAATTGTAACAGAGAGGCACTGCCTGAAGTTTTGGGGGTGTCATCCTCATCCTCATCTTCCCTGGAATCAATCACACATGCACTGTCACTGGTTATCTGCATTATTAGGGCAAAGAACAGTCACTGGTTATCTGCATCATCAGGGCACAGAACAATCACTGGTTATCGCATCATCAGGGCATGGTCCATTTAATCCCTTTCACCCTGACAAAATCCGTCACCTGATCCCCTTCACCCTGACAAGATCCATCATCTAATCTCCTTCACCCTGACAAGAACCATCATATAATCCCTTTCAGTGTTTCACCCTGACACGATCTGTCATCTAACCCCTTTCACCATGACATAATCCATCATCTAATCCCCTTCACCCTGACAAGATCAGTCATCTAATCCCCTTCACCCTAAGACGATCAGTCATCTAATCCCTGCAAATGACAAGATCCATCATCTAATCCCCTCTACCCTGACAAGGTGTCATCTTATCCCCTTCACCATGACACAGCCTGTCATGTCATGTTACACCCTTATATCTGTGTGTCAAGAAAAAGAAAAATCTGAAACCAGAATGACTGCTAGTGTTCTAAAACAAGATCCAAACACATAAAAGGTGCAAAAGAACGCTAATGTTCAAAATTCTTCAAAGCCTTGGACATAAAAACAACACAGTTCAACCAAAATCAGATAAGTGACCTAGTTCTACATCTCATTATTCCCCATTTAACTGTTGTTTAAGTGTTGTTTTGGAACTCGGTAAAGGGGATTACCCTGAAAATTCACATGTTGTGTTTTGTCCTAATAAACAGCATTCTTTTCGAACCTTTTCTGTGTTTGGATGTCGAGAGAGCAAGCAAGAGAAAGAAAGAGACAACAGATCATGTGAATCTACCATGCCACTGCAGCAGCCTCTCGTTCCAAGATCTGTGCTGCTGTTGACCAGCTGAAGCGCACAAAGTCCGGGAAGCCAAAGACTGGGTCCACGTTCTCTGCCAGAAACTTCTTTGTTGCTGGATCTGGCCACAAGAAATTGTTCCTTTCACCACAGAGCATCATTACTGTTCAAAATTGGCAAATAAAATGAAAAGTGCGACTGAGAGAGAAAATCTGCGTGTGCATGCAAGAATGTGCATGCTTGTATATATGTGTGTTGTGTTGTGTGGGTGGGTGTGTGGGTGCATGCATGCCTGCCCTGTATATATATATGTATGTGTATGCCTGGATGTGTGTGTTGTGCGTGTGACAGTGTGTGCGTGCATGCTTGTATGTGTGTGAGTGCCAAGACACAGATTCACACATATATATATATATATATTATAAGTATCACATCCAAAAAAAAACACCCAGAGCTGACAAAAAAACTCCAGCAATGTCCTAAACTGATATACATGACAATGTTGCACATTATCATGTATGCCTAAATTTATACTGTATGCTATTTTGTGCACTTCACAGATTCACATACATGTATCATTTCACACACACACACATATAAAACAACTCGCAATTTCCAACACTGATACATGTAATTTTGTGCATTTACAATTATGACCAGCAGCTGGTACCAGTCTTTTCCTATACATATACTGAATTTGATCACAAGCAGAAAAAGCAACCATGAACGAAACATTGCACAGCTTTTAGCATCACCTCCTGGATATCCAGACCCAAAACTGTTGCCCTCAACCTGGAGATCCTCCACAAATTCCCAGTTCTTCACCACTCTGTCTCTGGTCACCTAAAACATTCAATTGATTGGAAGTTTGCCATCATTTTCCATGTACCTCTGACAGAAAGTGTGTGTACATGAATGTGTGTGTGCGAGAGAGAGAGAGTGTTGTGTGTGCTGTGTATAGGTGCATGCATGCATGCGTGTGTGTACATGCATGTTGAGACATGTGTTGGGGGGCAGGGAGAGGCCACTTCCAGTGAAGCAAGATCACCCTCTAATAATGACGTAGTCTTCAGCAAGATCAAGGTCTCAGTTACTGCAGATGAAGCAAGATCACCCTCTAACAATTAAACCACAGCAGTACTGAGAGAGAAAAAGATACCCTCATAAGTGAACACAACAACTGTTTGCTCCCTGCTGTAGTCATAGTTTCTGTGTTGGGCACAGTTCATTCTCAGATTTTGTGAGTCTTCAGCAAGATGAAGGGTTCAGTCAAACAGTCAAAGATGAATAGACAGAAGAAAACATGTAGAAGAGATTAACACTAGACAGTAGATCACTACATGCTAACAGACTTTCCATTCCATCTGATCCAAAATAATGTCATGCTTGTCTTTGAAAGCCAAACAGACCTTGGCCCTTTGTGTGTTTGTTCCTAAGGCCTAGTATTGTATTTGTAGTAAATGACCTTGACACAGATGTTACACTTCTCATCACAGACCTAACTGACTGTGGCACACATACTACACTTCTCATCCAAGACTCAATAAACCTTGACACAGATGTTACACTTCCCATCATAGACCTAGCTGACTGTAGCAGTCTAGCAGTAGCACACATGCTACGCTTCTCATCCAAGACCTAGTCAACCTTGACACAGATGTTACACATCAAAGACCTTGGAACAGATGCTACACTTCTCATCAAAGACCTAACTAACCTTGGCGCAGATGCTGGCAGCACTGACAACTGGGTACAGAGAGTCTGCCTTCTTTGCCACAGTGATGTCTATGGAAGGGAAAATGTCTTTCAGCTTCTCCTGGTATTTCCCAGGGTCTCCCACCGTGTCCACATAAACCTGTGACCATGAGATACCGCACCAACATTTAGCATTGAAAATCAGATAGACAATGCACAACATTCAACAGGCACAGCTCTTTGTCTGGGCAAGTAAACCTTCATTCAACAGAGACTGCTGCAGTTTCAGCTAAGTTAAAATGGTGATGGCACTGCATTGCAGGCAGCATTGCTCTGATTCCTTCTGATGATCAAAAAGCTCCATGGATTCAGAAAAATAACTATCACAGATTCACACTGACAACTTGTCTGCCATCACTAAGACTGAGAGACTCAAGGTTTTTACTACTCTTTTTTTTTTTCTCAATAGATTTTCTAAGAGTAAGAGTAACACTGTCAGCAACAAAGCTACATATCCACAGGTGCGGCAGAACTGCCAACAACACAAGCTGGTTGCCTCAAGGCTCAACCCAAAGAAAGAACAACGTAAAATCAAATAAGGACCCATACTTCTGTGACGTTGACCCCTCTCTCTAACGCCATCTTCACCAAGCCAATAGCACTGTCGTGTGACAGGGCATTCAAGTTGTACTTGGCTCTGAAATCAAGAAAACAGCCACCAATAGCAAAATAATTCACTCATCTGCAAGTTATGGTCCTAGTTTGATGTAACATGCCCCAGATGCAACTGACTAGACCACAGTACGCCAACAGTTTGAGTCTTTGATGTAACATGCTGCAGCTAGGTCACAGTAAGTCACAAATGAATACGTATACAATTACAAACACTGAAACAGCTGCTCATAGCATGCCCCAGATTCCAGGACACAGCATGCCCCCAAATAGATGTTGGTATACAGACACTTGGATGTAACAAAACTAACATGCCCCAGATACAACTGATTCTAGGAGCAGGCCACAGCATTCCCTGGGAACAGCTGCTCATAGCATGCCCAGATATTAGGACACAGTGTGCCCCAAACAAATGCATACAGACAGTTGGACGTAACACCCCAGGTACAACCAACTCCAGGAGCAGGCTACAGCATTCTCCGGGTAAACAAATGTATGCAGACAGTTGACAGTAACATGCCCCAAATACATCCAACTCTAGGAGCAAGCCACAGCATTTTCCAAGATCTATACAAGCACAGAGATGGACACAGCCTGAAGTACCTGCGTAGCATGCTGCGAGAGATGTAGGCCGGGCAGAGGATGTGCACCATCCAGCCCATCATGTCTGCATTGTCACAAATCTTGCCGAAGATCTCCTCACGTTGCTCCTCTGTCAGCGTTTTTGAATCTTGGACAAGACCACAAAGTATGCTTTTTTATTCTCTACAGACACAGTAACGGTACTGTCAATGTCAGAACAGTTAAGTCACAGTTCCACTCTTCTTTTATTCAGCCTCTTGGAGGTCAACTACAAAGTACAAGTTATGTCAAGTATGAAATATGTAATTAAGTGCAGCACTTCATGGGGATAATTAATGTAGGTAGAAACTGCATGAAATTAAAAATAAGGAAACTCACCAGCAAACCCCATTTCTTTGAATTTCTCTTTGTCTGCGATAGGACTGAAGCATATTCCATATACCAGGGGCCCTGCAACACCAGAGAAACGAATGATACACCCACATCATACATAGCTCAACTCACGTTTTCTGTCTCTTAGTCTTAGTCTTAGTAACTCTTACTCCTATTCCTAACACTTCTATTGGTCATTGGAAGTTCCAATTGTCCAGCCTGCCTTGTGTGTATCATGTGTGTGTGCGTGCATGTGTGTGTGTGCGCATGCATGCCATACACACACACACATGTGTGTGTGTGATACCACTAGGTACTACTTGTCTTCCAATGTTCCATTTACTTAATTTCAGTGGTGAGCTGAGTTCTTGTTCTTCATCTGTACATGATATATATATATCCAAAACGTCTTTGCAGTACATGGTTAATCAGGTGATTCTTCTGTTAATTTCTTATGGCTCTAAAGTTTAAATGGTAAATTAGTATAATAGTGAATATGACTTTTACTGTTTTAGTTTTTTGAGGGCATGAACATACACTTTACAGAAATCTCCAAATCCAATACTGCCATCTCAGTATCAGGCTTCTCTTATTTGCTGTTTTAAAAGCAACTTTATTTTGCAGTGAGTACTTCTTCCCTAACACTAACAGTAACACTGGGTTGGGATTTTCAATGTGCGCAACGATCTTTCTTCTTCTTCTTCTTCTCGATACGTTCAATGCTACTTTACATCCACAGAGACCATACAGACTATTAATGACAGGGAGCCCAGGGCATCCACCTCTTCTTTCACACAGCTCCGGAGCTCTGATTCTTCACAGTCATACTGGGCCGGGTTCATATTGTCTTGTGTAGAACGTTAGTGGCCTACAGCCCAGTCACTGAAACTTATTATAGGCCTACACACAGGCATGGCAGCTTTGGCCCCTGCTTCAGTAATATATCGATGTCCTTTAACGAATCTTTGCGCGTGCTATGCACATAAAGGCGAGAGAGACAGTGAGGAGTGTGCGTAAGTGTTGACTCAATACATCAGGAATATGATGGCTGCTGCCTTACCAAGGACGGGTCCTCTGCCAGCCTCATCAATCCCCAGCCAGCAAGGTTCTGTCTTCAAGCGCTGACAGACTGTAGATTCAAGAATCAAGTTTTTCGCTCTGTCATCTTCAAAATTTGACTGATCCATCAGGAAAGTGGCCCTATCGACGGGATCGGGTTAAATTAACACTAAGCACTGAAGCAAGCGCGCTCAAAAGCTGCATGACAACTTAGAGTGCTTTCCCCCCACATCTTATTACCAGTGTCTTGCCAAAATTTCAATTTGGCAGTGTATGTAACTTCAGTAAGTGTAGCTTTGCATTGTTGCAAATGTTTTCAAAGTTTTGTTTGTTTGTTTAGCCTCAGTTAAGTGCCACCACTCCCGAAACAAACACACATCAAGCATCGCATAATATTCCAGTCTGGGAGGTTGGGTTTTCGGGTTGGCTAAAGGGAGAAGCTGGGTTTCAGTGTAGACCTCTGTGTGTGTGTGTGTGTGTGTGTGTGTGTGTGTGTGTGTGTGTGTGTGTGTGTGTGTGTGTGTGTGTGTGTGTGTGTGTGTGTGTGTGTGTGTGTGTGAACCGACAAACAAACAAACAAAATGTATTAGAAAAGATCGAGCTTCTTGACTTATATGTGTGAAAGGGGATGTGGGCAGTTGTTTCTGGTAAAACGATTGAGGGTACTGCAGAGTACTTGCCCTTCTCAACATGGCGCCGGTGGGTAACACGCGGATGAGGACCGACTTCATAAACTGATTTAATTTCAGTTGATACTTGCTTTTGTCTTTTACACCATAACAACGTTGTTCTGCCACAGTTCGAAGTCATCTTGGACTTTATGTTTTGTACATCGTGGCCTTTCGTCATTTCTTTAATCCAAGCATGCCCATACTCCATCTTGCTCTTGCAGCTCAGTTGAGTGGGAGGGGGGCATAACCAGAAGAAAAAATGGTCACGGCTCATGCCATAGGATGATGCCGCTTCTGTTTGGTAACCCAGTTCAGACGAACAAATTATATGTAGACTTTTTCGTTTCCATTATGTTTTATTTTGCATTTCTTGAATCTTCTACCGTTTTGAGCTTCACACTTACTGTTTAGACTAGAGATATGATCATATGTTTGTGTGATTATTGATAGAGAAATGATACACACAGTCCTTTGTGAGGTTGGATGAATTAGTTCTGATGAAACAAAGTTTGCATGGACTCACTGAAATATAGTGCTTTGAAAATGTAACTACTGTAAATACAGTACAGGGTGGTAATGTTTACTAACCATTATAGCACTTAGCAGGCTTCAAACTTTTTGCCATACATTTTATAATATATGGTGCTTAGTACTTTAGCAGTCTGTGGTACTGGTATTAGTACTTACTTATAATAATTTACTGAGTTATAGTCATACCAAGATGTAGAAGGCCCTTACTCAGTTACTGACTTAAATTGTGTTAAAATCAATTAATTTTTAATAATATTAATCCTGTCGTCAACCATTGTTTCAGAAAATTTCAAAGAAAAAAGGAGGAAAATCCAAGGCTCATTCAAGTGCAGCGAAAGTTGCCAACAAGAAGTTGAACAAGTTTGCCAAGCAGGGCAAGCTGAGAAAGCAGCGACTGAAGCAGAAGAAGAAGGAACTGAAGAAAGGCAGAAGTGAACCCAAAGAAAAGCCTCTCTCCAACGGCAGTGGGGACAGTGGTTTCGATGAGAATGAAAGCCGTAACCCTGAAGATGAAGAAGAAACTGGGCTTCAGGAAGAAGATGTTGAGTTCTACACTGGGCAGGAGGCTGCTTTTACTTATTTTGCTGCCAGCGGTATGCCAAGGTGAAGAAAGAAAACAAGCCTGATGCCATAATGGATGAACGATTTTGTTTGCTTTGCTGAAACTAAGAGTAAGAGTGAACCATACTGATTAGTGGGGCATCAGTTGCATGAGCAAATTAGTGAGGCAGAATTCTCTAGAATTGATTGCTTCCCTTATTAACGAGCAGGCTGTTTTCAGTTAAAACACCACCCATCGCTGACAGCTTAGCAAGAGCCAGTTTTTCAGGTTCTGATTGTTCCCTGTATAGTTTTTATGTTAACTATGTTAACAAAATTTTGTTTACTGGGTTCTAGAACTTCCACCTGTCACTGTCAGTGCCAGTTTTGCTGGCATCACATCACACAGACCTGTGTCAGTCAGTGATAGTGGCACTTGTTATTTGATATGAAAGGTTTAAACTTTAAATTTAATCATTTTATGCTTCAGTCATGCTCTTTCATTATTCTTATTAACTTTTCATGGATGTGTTAATGCTTTTAAGTTTTATAGGGATTATGTTTTTGTTGTGTCTTTATATGCCAATCAGATTTTAATACTGATGATAGCTCAGAGTAAGATTTAACCTGACACTCATCTTTGAAATAAACTGCACATACAGTTGTTTGTTCCTTTACAAGTTTAGTTCTTAACCAAGAAAGGAGATAGTGTAAGTAAAAATGAAATGACCTGACAAACTATCCACTCAACTTACGTTATCGTTTACATTTTTTACTCTGACAGGGATCAGATTGCTTTTAAAATGATGAAAGTTTTGTGACAGAAAATATACATTATGCCCCTGTTTCATTTTTTCCAGTGAAAACAAGAAGAATCGGAAGCGTCGCCGTGGAGATGATGAAGAAGATGATTCTTCAAGATATGAGAAGAATGCTCGAACACAGTTTGCTGGTGACAACAACCAAAGGATGAAGATGCTGCTTCCAATCAAAGACAAAGGGCGCGTCATTCCTCAGATGGTTGAAATTGAAGAAATGGAGGAAGATGAGGAGGAAGTGGAAGAGACCTCACAGAGTAAAGGTATGATTTGACTGGGTGTGTTTGGGGGGGGGGGGGTAGCTATTATATGCGTGTGTGTTTGCCCATTTAGTTAATCTTTTCTTCTCCTGGTTTTACACAATTTTATACATAAATTATGTATTTATTTGTATTTTTGGCTCCCATTTAAAAAAAAAAAAAGTGGTTCAGGCAGAAAGCATATAAACATAGCTGAGCTTGGGAGGGTTTAAAAATAAAACAGAGTGTTTGTTGTGTGCGTGTCACCAGGTGTGGAGGTGAACCAAGAAGCTGCTGGTGAAAAGACAGAAGAGGAAGTGCAGCCGCTGCCACTGTTGTCTGGTGCAGAGTTGCTGGTCCGCAGACAACAGAAGCTGGCAGAGAGGAAACGAAGAATTGCTGACCTGGCCACTGCCGTTATTGAGAACCCAGAGGAAAATGTAAGCTGGTGGATCTGCACCAAAGGAGTAGTGTGTGGGTTGATGTGATATTACACAAAGCACTTACAGCTGTAGATTTTGACTCAGCAGTCAACTAAAATTGTTGCTGTGTATTGTTGGCGGACACTATTGAACCAGAATGAGGCTTAGTGTGCTTGTATTATGCATATTATGTGTAATCTATGTTGACCAACAAAGGGGTTTAACAAGGGTAAATAAATTGTGCCACTGGGGAACATCCTTTTTCCACAAAGTGACTTTGATGATTTTATATCTACCATGCCTGTTCTTGGTCTTTGATAGACTTAGTTCTTGTTACCACTATCAGCGAGTTTTGTGAAACTTACCGGTATTGCAATGAAGGTTTTCTTGGCACAGTACACATGCAGCTTTTAAGAAACATTTCCCTGCAAATATTTATTCAGTGCAATCATAGTTCAAAGAGTGCATTAACTAGTGTTTCGTTAAATGGTCAGGGCACGAGCTGTTCATGGTGTTGATGATGATTATGAGGATGTAGGTCAGCAAGATGAAGGAGCTGAAGCCATGAGGGAGAAGTGACCCTGGTTGACATGGTGTTAACAATGATGATGATGATGATGTAGATGAGCAAGATGAAACATAAAAGAGTTGCAGACCTACTTGGGGAGGTCTCTGGCTTTTGTGTGCCAGGGCACGAGCTGTTCATGGTGTTGATGATGATGATTATGATGAGGATGTAGGTCAGCAAGATGAAGGAGCTGAAGCCATGAGGGAGAAGTGACCCTGGTTGACATGGTGTTAACAATGATGATGATGATGATGTAGATGAGCAAGATGAAACATAAAAGAGTTGCAGACCTACTTGGGGAGGTCTCTGGCTTTTGTGTGCCAGGGCACGAGCTGTTCATGGTGTTGATGATGATGATTATGATGAGGATGTAGGTCAGCAAGATGAAGGAGCTGAAGCCATGAGGGAGAAGTGACCCTGGTTGACATGGTGTTAACAATGATCATGATGATGATGTAGATGAGCAAGATGAAGGAGCCGCTGAAGCCGGGAGGGGGAAGTGACCCTGACTGACATGCATCTGATGGTGCGCAGGCTGGTCGTGGTGTTGACAGTGATGGTGATGATGATGTAGATAAGCCAAGGTGGAGTTGCTAAAGCTGCTTGGGGAGAAAGGCAGACGTGAGTCTGATGGTGTGCAAACTGGTCATGATGTTGATGATGATAATAGCAATAATCATGATGATGGTGTCTGTGAGGATGTTGACAATGATGATATAGATGAGCAAGATGAAGGTACCGTGGAAGCTGCTCAAGGATAGTTCTGATGTGGGTCTGATGGTGTGCATGGTGGTATTGATGACAATGGTGGCAATGATAATGGTGTCTATGATGATGTGCACAGTGATGATGATAATGTAGATGAGCAAGATGAAGGTACTGTGGAAGCTGCTGAAGGAGGACTCTGATGTGCGTCTGATATTGTCTGCAAGCTGGTCATGGTGTTGATGATGATGGTGTCTATGATGATGGTCACAGTGATGATGATAATGTAGATGAGCAAGATGAAGGAACTGTGCAAGCTGCTTAGGGAGAAGAACCTTGGACAATGTCCACTTTTAGCCCCATCGGTTCGCGGTCCTCAAATGGTATGAGAATGTGTGTGCGGAATGAACTTGAGGTATGCACTAGGTTGGCATATATCTGCATATCAGTTCATTCCGTGCTATGTCAGTGTATACACAAACACACACACACATCCTCAAACCGTTTGAGGTCAGCAAACCGACGGGGCTAAAAGTGAATATTGCAGAACCTTGACGGTGTGGAAGCTGGTCACGGTGTTGATGATGGCGAGGATAATGATAATGGTGTCTGTGATGATGTTTTGATGCAGATGAGCAAGATGAAGGAGCTGCGGAAGCTGCTAGGGGAAAAGGACCCTGATGTGTGTCTGACGGTGCGCAAGCTGGTGATGGTGTCCCTGTGTGAGATCTTCAGAGACATTGTGCCAGGCTACCGCTTACGTCTGCCAACTGCACAGGAGAAAGAGCAGAGGGTCAGTTTGTGATGTGTGTGTGTGTCTGTGCATGCATGCACGTGCATGTGTGGAATGCAAATGTGTGCATTATATATGGTGGTACATTTTTATGAAGTGTGTGCTGTGTTTTTTGTGGAGGGGTGTGTGGGGGGACGGGTTTTTTGTGTGTATTATTGTTAGTTTTGTGCTTTGTGTGTTTTTATTGGGGGGGGGGGGGGGTGCATTATATATGCTGATACATTTTTATGAAGTGTGCTGCATTGTTTTTTGTTTTGTTTTTTTCTTTCTTGTTGATATGCTTTGTGGTTTTGTTGTTGTTGTCCTTTGGATTGGGTGGGGGGGGGGGGGGGGGTTACATGTGAGATCGTAGCTGATGTGGATGAAGCTTCAGTTTGTGTGTAAATGGCTGCAGCTGTTTGGTGAGTTGCTGACAAAACTGGGGGTTAAGTCTGTTTACCTGGTGGCTCTCATCTCCCTTTTGTATTTGTATGTTCAGATGAAGCAGGAGACCAAAAAACTGATGGACTACGAGTCAGCCTTGCTGCTCAGCTACAAGACCTACTTGGAATACTTGGAGCATACTATCAAAGGTTAGGGTCTTTTTGTTGGGGTTTTGTCCTTCCTCTGCTCAGACACTTTACACACTGAAAAAGAGAGAGAGAAAAAGAAGAAATGTTTTGCAGGTAGAACATGCTAGCAGTATACACTATTGAAAACATGCCAGCAAACCAAAAAGTCTGAAATGCACATATTCTTGTGGCATGAGGTGAGAGGGCTGGAGATTTTTGTCTGCCAACACAAGCTTGCTTTTTTTACTGACTGCAAGAAACAGTTCTGCCCCCTTCCCTGCCTTTTGAGTTTGAGTGACAGTAACACCTGCTGCTGCCCCACCCCCCCCCCCCCCCCCCCCAGTATTTTATTTTTTTATTTTTTTTACAGACAATTTTCACGCTTCCATCTCCCACCCATCCCCAATTATTAAAAACAAAATTAAGTTTTAGGGACAATTTACCCGCCTCCTCTCCCCCTTACCCCTCCCGTTACCCCCGTATATCCTTCCTTTTAAGTTTGATGGACTTGTAAACTGTTTGATTTGCTAACCTTTTGTTTCGTTTGCTGTGCAGGGAAGTCTTTTGAGAACTCCCTGAGACTGAAGAGGCTTGGTTTTTGCGACATCCCCCTGCCACACCAGAAAGCAATGGTAATACACGCAGCTCTAGACATGCATAGAGATATGTTGTTGTTTTTCCTCAGCTTTACAGACACGTGAATATGCAAACACATTCTCTCTTACAGACACTGCCATACTGAAGGTTTGTTTTTGTGATGTCTCCCTGCCTCACCAGAATGCAGTGGTAATACACGCAGCTCTAGACATGCGTACAAATATGCATAACATGTTTACAGACACGTGAATATGCAGACACATTCTCTCTTGCAAACACCATCATACTGGGGCACAGCAGTAGAATCATGACCAGTACCATGTCAGCGCTTTACCAATTTTTCAATGGAACCTTTGGTTTTTTCTCCAGGACCTAGCTGTTGTGGCAGTGCAGTGCATGTGCAAGTTGTTGACGACACACCCACACTTCAACTACCGCAGTGACGTCATCACGTTCCTTGTGCCCCTCATGACCCACAGACATCCAAAGGTTAGTCCTGGTCCACAGTGTGTGTGCGTTGTGTTGTATTGTGTGTGTGTGTTGTGTCTGTTTATGTGTGTCCAGCGTGTGCGTGTCCAGTGTGTCTGTGTGTGTGTGTAGACACCCAAAGGTCACTCATGGTCCTCTCCACCACAGTGTGTGTTTGTCGTGTGTGTGTTGTGTCTGTTTATGTGTGTCCTGCATGTGCATGTCTATGTGTGTGTGTGTGTCTATGTGTGTGTGTGTAGATATCCAAAGGTCAGTCATGGTCTTCTGCACCACAGTGTGCGTGCGTTGTGTTGTGTTGTGGGTGTTTATGTGTGTCCAGCATGTACATGTCCAGTGTATGTGTGTGTGTAGACATTCAAAGGTTAGTCCTGGTCTTCTGCACCACAGTGTGTGTGCGTTGTGTTGTGTGTGTGTGTTATGTGTGGCCAGTGTGTGCATGTCCAATGTGTGTGTGTAGACATCCAAAGGTCAGACCTGGTCTTCTGCACCCCCTTGTGTGTGTGTGCATTGTGTTGTATAAGTATTGTGTGTGTGTGTGTTCTGTCTGTTTATGTGCATCCAGCGTGTGCATGTCCAGTGTGTGTGTGTGTAGACATCCAAAGGTCAGTCATGGTCTTCAGACTTCTGCACCACAATGTGTGTGCGTTGTGTTGTATTGTGTGTGTGTTGTGTCTGTTTATGTGTGTCTAGTATGTGCATGTCCAGTGTGTATGTGTGTGTGTAGACATCCAAAGGTCACTCATGGTCTTCTGCATCACAGTGTGTGTGTGTTGTGTCTGTTTATGTATGTCCAGCGTGTGTGTCCAGTGTGTGTAGACATTCAAAGGTCAATTCTGGTTTCCTGCACCACAGTGTGTGTGTTGTTGTTGTTGTTTTTTTGGGGGGGGCATTCTCTTTCATGTGATCATGTTTGGTGTTATTTTTTTTGTTGGTCACTTTTTAACGTTTTGCTTTATTGCATGTGTGTAGTAATACTAGTATGTGTGTTATATTCGTTATCTGTGCTTATTCATTGTAAATTCATATATGGACGGTGTGTTACTTAAATGTCAGTAAGTAGTTCTATTCTTGTCTGTTTAATGTTAGCATTTTGTCAGACATCATTTAATAAAGATCTGTTAACTTTGTATGAGGGTAGGCTGTGTTGGTCTCTACCTATTCGTATTAGTTTCAGTTTCAGTGGACATCATTTCAAGGTAACAGCAGCATATATTTTTATTTTTAAATTGTAAAAAAAAGTGTTTTATCTATAATAAAAGTTTCAACCAAATTGCTGTGACCATAAATTTTGCATTTGCCATTCTTGTTGTCATGTTTATGCCATACCTCTTGTCATGTTTATGCCATACTTCTTGTTGTTGTCATGTTTATGCTATACCTCTTCTTGTTTTCATGTTTATGCCGTTCCTCTTCCTGTTGTCGTCTTTATGCCATACCCTTTCTCATTGTCATGTTTTTTCATATCTCTTCTTGTTATGTTTATTCCATACCTCTTCTTGTTGTCATGTTTAAGCCATTCCTCTTCTTGTTACTATGTTTATGTCATACCTCTTCTTGATACCATGTTTATGCTGTACCTCTTTCATTTCCAGCTTTCAGACACAGTGTGCCAGGCAGTCAAAGATATTTTCATTGCCGATAAATCAGGGGAAGTCATTCTGGAGGTGAGAACAAATGTCTGACTACAAGGAAGACACTGTGTGCATAACCTGTGTGAACTGCTGAAGGAGAAAAGATCCATCTGGATAGATTAAATATTATACAGTTTTGAAGTTGAATACTGAAATATTTATGACAAGTATACGGGTGGAAGACTCAAATCACAAGAAAAGTCTGACTGGGGCATGATCCATATCACTTTATCATAGTTTATGTTAGAAAAACAGAAAATAAATGAAGCCTCGTGGAATCAATGGAGGCAGAGCTTAGAAAGGCAGAACACCTGGTAGCACGTGGAGCATCCAGGCTTTATTCTGACCTATTCCATGCTTTACAGAGGGAGCCCTTTGTAGCTCTGCATTGTCAGAACCAGGGGCATTACTTTCTGCTTCTGCAGGACGTTGCCTGAAGATACCGTGGACCTGTTTCTTTTTTCCAGCATGATGTCTTGTTCTACAATATCAGGAATTTGTTCCATTTTACAGATCGTGAAAGCCATGGCCAAGCTACTGAAGAGCCGGAAGTTTCATGTTCAGCCCAAGGTAAAGGAGCTCTCCTGTCTGGGTCTTGTTGCCATGCTCATACCTTTCTCTCGGTATACTTCATGATATTCTACAGAATTCCACCCACCCACCCGCCTTAACCCCTCCACATTTTTCAGGTATTATTGTAGGCATGAGCATCGGTAAGTTACACATGTGCAGTAATTTTTGTAGTGTTCTTTTGGTTCAAACAGGAATTTATTCAAGATAAGTCATTTTTGTAGTGTTCTTTTGGTTCAAACAGGAATTTATTCAAGATAAGAAGTAAAAAATACCATCCAGACTTAATTAGTGGCTCCATCAACAAGCGTACGTTGCATATAGGCAATGTACAGATTTTTATATCTGCTATAAAAAATAAAATAAAAACATCATACAGAACAGTCTAAACAAAACAAACAAAAACAAAATCAACATTCACACACAAGAAGAACCCACAACAAAAGACCAGCATTATTGTTATATCAATGTAATAGGTGATCATCGCAAAAGCCAGGGAGAGTACACATTAAGTGCACTCAAGCATTGCTTCACAGCTGACCTGCCAGAGTCTTGCATGCCCAGCACTAGTTTCAGTAGAGAGTCTCTTGTGCACCCAGCACTAGCTTTAGTGGGGAATCTCTCTTGCAAGCCTAGTGCTAGTTTTAGTGGAGAGTCTCTTGCGAGCCCAGTGCTAGTTTTAGTGGGGAATCTCACTTAGTCTTATGTGTGCCATACTAGTTTAGTCTTATGTATGTCTTATATACTAGTATATTGTACAGTCTCTCGGACACACCCTGCACTAGTTTTAGTAAGAAGCCATAAAGAAGCAGCTCCCAGTTTTTGTCCATCATTCTACCTCTGTCAGTTTTTTTCAATCTTCTTTGAAAACATTTCTCTTTTCAAACCTTTTCTCCAGTCCCATTGCCCTGATATATGACTCTGTGTGTGTGTGTGTGTGTGTGTGTGTGTGTGTGTGTGTGTGTGTGCCACTGAATCTTGAGAATGTGTACATTTAAAGACTGTGTAAGTGCTTAGGACCAGTGCAGGTTAGGCACTCTAAGTATCGATGATTATTATTGTTACTACATGCCCCATGCTTGTTGAAGTGGGGAGTCACATGCTGCCCCCCCCCCCCCCTTCCCCCCCCTTGTATCACTTAGCATTTTCATTGATCTCAATCTTCCCTCATATTGTAATCAATATTTTTACTGCCCGCAGGTGCTGCAGACGCTGCTGAGCCTGAAGATCAAGGAAATCAACATGGACAAAACGGAAAGCAAGAAGATGAAGAGGAAAGAAAAGTTCCAGAAATTATCTCGAAGGGACAGAAAGGTGCAGCGTTTGTTGGCTGATGGTGTTTATCGGAAACTTGCACTAGCAGTGCAACCGCCCCCACCCCCACCCCGCCCTAAAGTTTATCCCTCTTTCAAGACCAGGTCAAGAGATTTGTTCTGCCTTGTAGAAATTTACTCGTCTGGAACACCTGCATGCAGCATCTGGATTATGGGGATTATGTTCTGGGACAGTCTGTGTCATACCATGTTTTGTGGGACAGCCTTCAGCATACCTTGTTTGGTGGGACAGTTGTCAGCATACCTTGTTTAGTGGGATGGTCTTAAGCATACTGTGTTTTGTGGGACAGTTTTCAGGATGCCTTGTTTTGTGGGACAGTTTTCAGCATACCTTGTTTTGTGGGACAATCTTCCGCACACATTGTTTTGTGGGAGTCATCAGCATGCCTTGTTTTGTGGGACAATCTTCAGCATACCTTGTTTTGTGGGACAATCTTCAGCATACCTTGTTTAGTGGGACAGTTGTACATACCTTGTTTTGTGGGACAGTCTTCAGCATACCTTGTGTTTTGGGGCAGTTCCTTATTTTGTGGGACAGTCTGTGTCATACCAAGTTTTGTGGGACAATCTTAAACATACCTTGTTTTGTGGGACAATCTTAAACATACCTTGTTTTGTGGGACAATCTTAAACATACCTTGTTTTGTGGGACACTCTTCAGCATACCTTGTTTTGTGGGACAGTTTTCAGCATACTTTGTTTAGTGGGATGGTCTTAAGTATACTGTGTTGGACTCTGGTGTTTCAGCGCCTGAAGCTGACAGAAGAGCTGGAGAAAGAGTTGCAGGAAACACGGGCAACACAAGACAAGGAACAACGACTCAGAGTGGTCAGTCTGCATTCTGCGTCTTTCTCCTCTGCCTCTTTCACTTTCAGTGGTCAGTCTACATTCTGTGTCTTTTCTGCCTCTTTCACCCTCAGTGGTCAGCCCACATTCTGTGTCTTTTCTGCCTCTTTCACCCGCAGTGGTCAGTCTACATTCTGTGTCTTTCTCCTCTGCCTCTTTCACCCTCAGTGGTCAGTCTTCCACATTCTCGTGTCTTTCTCCTCTGCCTCTTTCACCCTCAGTGGTCAGTCTGCATTCTGCGTCTTTCTCCTCTGCCTCTTTCACCCTCAGTGGTCAGTCTGCATTCTGCGTCTTTCTCCTCTGCCTCTTTCACCCTCAGTGGTCAGCCCACATTCTGTGTCTTTCTCCTCTGCCTCTTTCACCCTCAGTGGTCAGCTACATTCTGCATCTTTCTCCTCTGCCTCTTTCACCCTCAGTGGTCAGCTACATTCTGCATCTTTCTCCTCTGCCTCTTTCACCCTCAGTGGTCAGTCTACATTCTGTGTCTTTTCTGCCTCTTTCACCCTCAGTGGTCAGCCTACCTTCTGTGTCTTTCTCCTCTGCCTCTTTCACCCTCAGTGGTCAGTCTACATTCTGTGTCTTTCTCCTCTGCCTCTTTCACCCTCAGTGGTCAGCCCACATTCTACGTCTTTCTCCTCTGCCTCTTTCACCCTCAAAAGCAACTCAAAGTGATCAGCCTACATTCTGCATCTTTCTCTTCTGCTTCTTTCACCCTCTGCACTTTGAGCCACAGTGTAAGCACTTTACAAATCTGCATTATTATTATTATTATTAAAAACAACTCAAAGTGGTCAGCCTACATTCTGCGACTTTCTCTTCTGCCTCTTTCACCCGCATTATTATTATTATTAAAAACAACTCAAAGTGGTCAGCCTGCATTCTGCATCTTTCTCTTTTGCCTCTTTCACCGCATTATTATTATTATTAAAAACAACTCAAAGTGGTCAGCCGTGCATTCTGCATCTTTCTCTTTTGCCTCTTTCACCCGCATTATTATTATTATTATTAAAAACAACTCAAAGTGGTCAGCCTGCATTCTGCATCTTTCTCTTTTGCCTCTTTCACCCGCATTATTATTATTATTATTAAAAACAACTCAAAGTGGTCAGCCTGCATTCTGCATCTTTCTCTTTTGCCTCTTTCACCCGCATTATTATTGTTATTAAAAACAACTCAAAGTGGTCAGCCTGCATTCTGCATCTTTCTCTTCTGCCTTTTTCACCTTCAAGGGCTGGCATGGCTGTCTTGTGTCACCCCCCTGTTGCTCTTTCTGTCTTGTCCTTTTTTTGCTGATGGCCCCTTTCTCCTGATTTCCTCTTATTTTCTAGAAAACTCTCCAGTATTTCTTCATTAAGACTAAGAGATAAACATTTTGTGTGGCACTTGTCGAGCAGCTAGGAGATGATAGTTGGTAGGTGGTATGTGCAGCTTGCAGCCATATAACACTGGTATTTGCATTTAATTTTTTTTTGGATCTGCCCACTGCTTTTTGATAATTTAAAGAAAAAAATGATAATGGTATGTTAGATCAATAGATGGCAGGTTGATAATACCATGTCCAAGCCTCATACACTTTTTTTTTTAAAAACAAGGGCAGTGTCAAAGGAACTAGCTCTTCACAAATGTGTGTTTGATGTTTGCGTATGTCTTGTATGTTTTACTTTCCAGAGTTTTGAATTGTGTGTTTACTTATGACAGAGTTTAAACTTTAATGGTCCTGGTGTGACCTTGTCCGGTTGACAGGATGTCAGAATGCAATCACTAATTAACTACCCTACTTGCTCTGCCTCCTTTGTCTCCTGTTTTTCTTCTGCCCTTCCTTTGCATTCTTTCTTCGTATTCTTTGTCTTCCTCTGTCTTGCTGTCTCTCCCTCCCTCTCTCTTTCTGCCGTCTGTCTTTGAGTGTAGTTGATGACCGTAATGTTTGACTGGGTGTAAAACACCAAGTTACTTACTTCCCCATCCATCTTTGAGGGTAGTTGTCAGGGGTGTACAGTCTTTTGACTTCCCCATCCGTCTTTGCCCTGATATAACCATAATGGTTGACTGGGCGTAAAACACCAAGTTACTTACTTCCCCATCCGTCTTTGAGTGTATTTGTCATGGGTGCATACAGTCTTTTGACTCCCCCCCACCTCCCATCCCCTTGCTTGTTCCAGCACACCCAGATTGTGGAGACGATGTTCACCACATTTTTCAACGTGCTGAAGAGGGAAGAGAAGTCTCCGCTGCTGCCAGTGGTGCTGGAGGCACTGGCCAAGTGAGTACCAAGTCTGCTGGCTAGGCTGCTTTGTTCTGGGTACCAGTCTGAGGCTTAGAACGGTGCTGGTAGGCTGCTTTGTTCTGGGTACCAGTCTGAGGCTTAGAATGGTGCTGGTAGGCTGCTTTGTTCTGGGTACCAGTCTGAGGCTTAGAGCAGTGCTGGTAGGCTGCTTTGTTCTGGGTACCACTCTGAGGCTTAGAGCAGTGCTGGTAGGCTGATGCGATCCTTTATCATAATCCTTTAGGTGTGGTTGATATAGGCTGTCTTTATCCAAATCCTTTAGGTGTGGTTGATACAGGCTGTCTTTATCTTAATCCTTTAGGTATGGTTGATTCAGGCTGTCTTTATCCTAATCCTTTAGGTATGGTTGATTCAGGCTGTCTTTATCCTAATCCTTTAGGTGTGATTGATACAAGTTGTCTTTATTCTTATCCTTTAGGTGTGGTTGATATAGGCTGTCTTTATCCTAATCCTTTAAGTGTGGTTGATACAGGCTGTCTTTATCCTAATCCTTTAGGTGTGGTTGATACATGCTGTCTTTATTCCTAATCCTTTAGGTGTGGTTGATACAGGCTGTCTTTATCCTAATCCTTTAGGTGTGGTTGGTACATGCTGTCTTTTTCCTAATCCTTTAGGTGTGGTTGATACATGCTGTCTTTTTCCTAATCCTTTAGGTGTGGTTGATTCAGGCTGTCTGAGCAATTGAAATATTTTATTTGAGTGGTCGATATTTGCGGTTTTAGTGATCAGTAAATGTGTTGCATGTTTCAGAATGCAATCTGTATTTGCTGTATGACTAGGAATGATCACTATTTCTCGTTTAAATAGCGTTTTCTGTTTGTGTGATCAGCAGTAGCTGTCTCAGTGACCAGTGTTTGCTTTTTCAGGTTCACTCATCTGATCAGTGTTGATTTCTTCCATGATCTCTACGCTGTCTTCAACAAACTGATTGAATCAGGGGTAAGGATGACTGATGCTCAGAAAACCTTTTTTTCTCCGTCTTTTTTTTTTTACAGCTTGTAAAGATACATGTATCTTTTGTGTCTTATTTTTGTGTGTTAATGGAGTCAGTGCACTTCATGACTGGACTTCATCATCATCACTGTCACCATCATTCTTCTTCTTCTTCCATTAGGGGTAGCCACAATCATTTCAATTCTTCTGCTACTGTTGCGCAGTATCTGTGTTACCATACCGCCAGCTGTTACTTTTTCTCTGATGGAAAGGTGAACATGAGGTATTTAGCAATGTAATGTAAAAGAGTATTTATAACGCGCTTACACCAGTTGTGAGCCAGAAGTGCACAATACGAAAAACAGGGTCAACAATAGCGGGGACAGCTCAGTGGTTAGAGCACCAGACTCGTGATCAACAGAAGAAATAATCTCGCCATTGTTTTGTGACAGGAGCTGAAGCAGACGGAGACCCTTCACTGCGTGCAGACAGCGTTTAGGATACTGAGTGGACAGGGGTCAGCACTGACCATCGACCCCATGAAGTTCTACACGCATCTCTACAAGGCAGTGCTGGCCATTAGCGCTGGTAAAACCTTTCCCTTCTTCCTTTTTTTTTGTCTTCTGTTTTGACTGAAACCCGCTTCAGATAAACTCCCACACTCCAGGCCTCACTTTTGGGCACCCTTCCGACCAGCTCTGCTGTAACTGGTTAGTCCATTGGAGAGGCACTCCTTATCTCTGTGCATCTGTGCTGAACTCACCCCTGTATGTCTCACGCCCTTAGCACCCTAGCCCTACACGAAAGTTGCACAGAGTTGGAGTGCTAAGACTGTGGAAGCAGCATAGCATTGAAGCATGCATGTAAACATCCGGCCTGTCCGCCCTTGGTAAAAAGTCAGTTCTGTCTCAGTTTGAATGGTCTGGGTTTTATTTGTGCTGGTGTAAACATGGTGAGCAGTTATAAGAAAAACTCAGCCTGATACAATTTGAGTTGTCTGCATGGTTATAAGCATACTGTGATTTGATCACCAGCAAAAAGCCAGGACGTAACTGATTTGATCACCAACAAAAACCCATGACGCAACTGATTTGATCACCAACAAAAACCCATGACGTAACTAATTATAACAGTGGCCAGAGGAAGGGTGCTGTAACTGTATGCCGATGCCTGGAGTTGACAAGCTCCTTAAAGAGGAAATTTTGCTCAGGACAAAGTGATTCAGATATTTGTATGCATTCTGTCTCTGTATTTCTGCATCTTCTGTGGCAAACTGTGCATTAAAGAGGACCCCCAAGCTGAGAGACATCACAACCCTTAACGATAGGAATGGAATGGAAACACACTCAGCAGTTTCCATTTGATTTTTGGTGCGCTTTTTTTTGTTGGAAATCAGTGTTTGAAGGTGGTGCAGCTGTGAGCACTGCCATTCCACCTCTGTCTTTCTGTGTCTGTGACATTGTGAACATTCAGCATGTGTGGCAGAAGCATATGTTACATAATGAGCCAACCTTTTTCTGCTCTTCATTGATAAAGAGCAAACCAGCATGGCTGCCACTTGGGGCGCTCAACTCCAAAGCTAAAAAAGTACTTATGAGGCATAGTTATTTAAAAAACAACCGCACAAAATGTCAGATGGAAACATTTGCATATTTTTCTATTTTCAGGATAACAAGTAACATCGCATTATTTGTGGCCCCATTTTAGAAGCATTTTGATAGTTCCCAGATGCGTTGTGTGATAGGTAGCATGCACTGCTACATACCTTGATGCTCTCTGTTTGCCCCCAGCCACCTCACCCGATGATGCAGCCATTGTTCTGGAGTGCGTGGATGCCGCCATCATCAAACGCAGGAAACAGGTAGCGTAGCTGTTTGCATTGTTTGTTCTTTGTTGGGGTTTGGTTTGGTTTTGCTGACAATTGTAATGCCAAGTTGTCTCTGGAGGGGAATCCCAGCAAGTTAGGGTCATGGGGACGCCTGCACCTCACGTTACACTGTCAGTGTCATCACCAGAATCATGTTACACTGTCAGTGTCTCCACTAGAATCACATTACTGTCAGTGATGCCACCAGAATCACATTACTGTCAGTGTCACCACCAGAATCACATTACTGTCAGTGTCACCACCAGAATCACATTATACTGTCAGTGTCACCACCAGAATCACATTACTGTCAGTTTCACCACCAGAATCACATTACTGTCAGTGTCACCACCAGAATCACATTACACTGTCAGTGTCGCCACCAGAATCATGTTACACTGTCAGTGTCGCCACCAGAATCACGTTACACTGTCAGTGTCGCCACCAGAATCACGTTACACTATCAGTGTCACCACCAGAATTATATTACACTGTCAGTGTCACCACCAGAATTATATTACACTGTCAGTGTCACCACCATGACTGTATTCCAATGGGCAGCACTGTGAGATACCTATTGTTACGTCACTTGCAGAAGGTGAACTGCTCAAAACAGTCATCTGTTCTGTCAGTGTGTATGTGTAGGAGGCTATGCTTGTGACAGTCATCTGTTCTTTCATTGTGTAAGAGGCTATGCTTGTGACTGGTAAGCAGTTTGAGTGGTCATGTGTTGTCACTGTGGAAGCGGATATGCTTGTGACAGTCATGTGCTGGGTCAGTGTGCAAGAGATTGTGCCTGTGACAGTCATGTGCTGTGTCATTGTATGAGAAACTGTACCTGTGACAGTCGTGTGCTGTGTCAGTGTGTAAGAGAATGTGCCTGTGTCAGTGTGTGAGAGACTGTGCCTGTGACAGTCATGTGCTGTGTCATTGTGTGAGAGACTGTGCCTATGACAGTCATGTGCTGTGTCAGTGTGTAAGAGACTGTTCCTGTGACAGTCATGTGCTGTGTCAGTGTGTGAGAGACTGTACCTGTGTCAGTGTGTAGGAGACTGTGCCTGAGACAGTCATGTGCTGTGTCAGTGTGTGAGAGACTGTGCCTGTGACAGTCATGTGCTGTGTCAGCGTGTAAGAGACTGTGCCTGTGACAGGTGACCCAGCAGCGCGTGCTGGCTTTCATCAAGAGACTGACCACAATGGGTCTGCATCAGCTGCCGCAAGCCTCTGCCGCTTACCTGGCCACCACACGATGCATGGTCTCGGTCAGTCCTTTTTTCTTCATTTCCCACCCTGTAAAGTTCATAGCCTTCCTCCTTTCATGCCTGGAGTGGTGCTTGATTCACCATTGTTTACAGTCAGTGCTCTCATTAGAACCAGCCATTTTTCTGCTTCTGTATACTGTCCTTGCTTTTCAGGAAACAGAACTTTATGATCTTTGAAAAAATATGTTTAAAACCAGTAATGATCTTGGAGGATTTTTAAAAAAAAACCCTGTCCCTGTGTCTGAATCTGCTAGATTTCTGGTTGCTGTCAGGTGGGGGTGGGGTGGGAAGGGCTAGCTTTCTACTTGATGGAATGCTGTAATGCACTCCGTTTCTGAAGTCCTCCTTTGCCAGTGGTCCTCAAGCTAGCTGTCTTGGTGGTTGTGGATAATGGAACCAGTGTGCCTGTGCAGATGTTTCCGTACGCAGACATCCTGTTCGACCAAGAGGCGGAGGGGAGCGGCGTCCACATGCCCTATCTTCAGGAGCCAGAGCATTGCCACGCCAACAGCGCCGTCCTGTGGGAGCTGCATGCCCTGAGGGTTGGTGTCTTGGTCTTTGTGTTTCAGCAGCTGGTGTGTGGGTGTGCACGTTCAAAACATCCAACACAGCCAATGCTGCAGCATTTCTTCTTTCATGATGCTTTACATCCACAGGAACCGTAAAGCCTATTAGGGATGGGTGAATGGAAGTGGGGGAAGAGGGAGATTATATATACCTATCATTAATGTTTCATTAATTGTAAGGGACAAAGTCACAAGACAGTGTGAGAAGGGAGAGCCGAAGCGGAATCGAGCCGAGGTCCTTCTGCTTACCAGCCTATCACCTTACCGCTAGGCCAGACCAGCTCACTCTCTGCAGCACAACCTCAACTTCCTACTAAAGGATGCATCAGCGCTTGCGCTCATGGCAAAAGTTTGCATAAATATTCAATTTTTCGGGTGCTGTTCACATTTTAGCCACAATGCTGCGTCACCATACGCAAAATGACTGAACACCAATTAAACAAGTTATGGCTCACTGTGGCTGCCACATCACTCAACGCTAGCTCTACTTGCAGAGTGTCATCAAAGACCGTATAGCTACACAGCTGACAATCTTTGGTGTCATCTCAGTCAGCCGTGGCCCCCCACTCCTCTCCGCCACACATTGCAAGTCCAGTCAATGAAGCGCGGAATCTGGACAATGACGCAATAAACATGCAAGCTGGCGTAATTTTTAGACTATGAGGCGACACTTTTTCACCCTCAAGTCTTATCCCTGCACCTAATAGTCGGTAGCACCCTGTCTGTGAATGAAATTCATATACTTTCTCAAAAAACAATAATTTGAAACCGAATCCTAAAGAAACCGTATCTGGAAGAAGAATTGATCTCCATATTAGACTAACCAAAAACCGCGTACCTTGCCAAACTGATCAGTGATATTTTCCAGTCAATTGACAGAAGTCATGATCCCAGAAAAAGGATTTGGAACAAGCCACTTTGCCTAGTCATACTGTCAGCATATATCAGCATTTACTCCAAGGTTGAAGATTACGAAACTGAAAACAAAATGCATAGACGCAGAATACGAACGAGAGAAAATGGCAGTAGCCTCAGTTTTAACTTCATCTCATTACCAAGTCCCATGGTAGGCGAGAACTGGGGTTTACTGACACATATTCTGCTGCACAGTTTATCTTTGGAAAAATGTCACTTACGATTGAAACCATTTGTAAATGGCAAATTCACTGAACATTTCCACTTTTTTTGTGCACGGTTAGACTTTCTTTTAACTAGTTTTGTCTGCTCACTTTTAACTTATGAGTACAGCTGCAGTCAAGTTACACTATCATATTTAGCTGTTTGTTCAATAATTCTAGGTTATGCTGTATGCATTTTTCACACCACTGACGCAAAATACGTAATGTTGACGCAATTCACTAAAAGGCAGTGCAACCCCTAATGTATATTACTAATGGAGGGGGAAGAAAGGTGTGTGGTGGAGGGAGAGTTGACTGTCCCGTTTTTTTTGCCCTGATGTTACCGCCATGGTTGACTTGGCACTGAAAACAGTTGTCTTCCCTCCTTCCTCTCCTGGTTATTTCTAACTGAACTTGTTTACTGTTTCAATATGTCCACAGAGACACTATCATCCAGATGTGAAACGTCTTGCCAACGCTTTGCTACACAAGAGTTCATCAGACCATGGAGAACTGTCCAAGAAGTAAGCTTTGCTCTGTCGCATCTTGTTTCAACATGGGGTTATGCTGATGTAATGCATGCAGCGATTTGCTCACCTTTTGGCTTCTCAGCCCTCAGATTCCACAAAGCTTTCGGTCACTGGTGCATGGTGGTGATTTTTTAAAGTATTTTTAACATCACAACTGCTTTGGTCCATGAAATTTTAAAAAGACACACTGCCCTTTCAGGCTTAAAGTTAGCGACTTTCTTCAGTTGCTCATTCCACTCATCCAGATGACCCACTCATCTGTCCTTTCAGAATGTCCAGTTATTCTCATTTCTGAAGTCTATTTCTGCACTGTACTTGTTTAGGTCATTTGCAGCTCTCAGGCTCCCAAGGTTTCTAGGTTTCTGGCAATGACTGAGGCAGTGACCATATGTGATACAGCTTGTGCTATGTTTTGTCATGGCTGTGATAAGATCAAGAAGTACCATAGTATGTGTTGGAACATACCCACACCTCACGATGATCTTTTTTCCAGGACGCCATCTGAAGTATTCAGGCACATCAGAAACCAGGACTCATTTCCTGCATCTCTGCCCAGCAAACCTAGCAAAAAGACCAAGGTTGGTGTTCCGTTTAACTGTAGAAATTTCATGGTTGCATTTTTTAGCAGGGAGGTTTATGTGAAGGGACTGGCATCCCCAAAAGTCTGTAATTCTTTAAAAAGATGTGTTCCGGACTGCAAAATTTGGAGGAAAATATCTGTGTGCATCTTCATAGTAGTGGTACATTAACTACCTGTAGTGCGAAAGGTAGTATCACTAAGGTTGGTCTGTTTTTTATTTGGGCATTGAACGTTAAATTCCTTCTTACCCAAGGTGAGACTTGTGCTGCTGCGTGCGTTCATATGTTTTGAGTGCCTAATATGTTAGGGGTGTGGAGGTTGTAAAGACAGTGAGACAGACGTAAAGAGTCTTAGGTGTTTATGTCAAGTATAGTTTTTGTTTTTAGCCGTAGTGAAAGTTAAAAAAAATATTATGTGTCTATATATGTATAACTGGGAACAGTAGAAAAATATTTCACTGATTATAACTGCTGGCAAAATACCATTACTGTGTTCAAAGACAGTGCAGTGACTGCCTCTTCAAAGTTCTTCACAAATGTGGCTGAAGCTTCATCCTGACGATTTTGTTTTTACTTTTGTTACAGGGGATGACCAGTGGTTTCCGATCACAAGAGTTTGGGGAAGAACTTCTCAAGAAATATCCCCTGTTCTTTGAATGAGCACAAACCTCAACTTTGGTCATTTCCATAGGCAATTTTGCGAACAGCAATGGTTTAATGCAGAGTGACTGAATGAATGTGAACATGCCATCAGCTTGATTAAATGTGTTTCAAAGACTGAATAAATCATGAGTCTGAATGTGAATTTACTGTCCAGTTTATGTGTGTGTGTGGGGGGGGTATCATCATGTGTTCCTCAACACAGCATTGTCAAAGAGGAGTGAGCTTTAAACATCATATGATAAATCTGTCCATAATTCACACATAAACTTCAAACGTAAGTATAATTTATGTCAGGTTCATTAGCAGAAAGAAAATGGAAGTCATAAATCACTTACTGTGTAACAAACAAGTAATCACTTCAAAGGAACTTTATTGGTTCAACAGTTTCAATCACGAAAATAAACACGGGCTTATCTGCATCTGCAGATAAATGTGCATTAATGCATAATAATTAACTTTCGCGGCATAATGCTTTATGTAAAACGCAAACAATGAATATTGATCAGTTTGATAAATGTCAGTGCAACAGAACACATAAACACACATGCACACACATATTGACATGCACACCCTCCCACATGGACACGCACACACTTGCACGTGGACGCACACACACAAACACACACGCCTACTGCAGCAAAACTCCTGATGAGAGACCACCACATGAGGCGGGGATGGAACTCGTTCAGCTGAGCGCCAGGTCTGGTGCACTGCCGATGCTGCTTTGAGCGACCGCCCAGTGCAGCAACGATTTTTCTCCCAGAGCCGGCTTTCAGAGCAGACTCTCTTACAACATTCGTACAGCCCAGGGTGCAATCGCATGCAGTAACACCTGCGCACACAACGAAGCTTTGGTAGCCATACCACTGTTTGGTCACATGAAAACACCCACACACTGTGTCCATCCATGCAGGGGACTGGAAATGCCATTTGTCTCCAAAGAAACAGGTAGACTAGATTCAGCATACTGACATCTAGATCACCGTATCCAACCAGCATACCAACAACCAGATCTACACAGCCAATCACAGCCACAGACAGGCTACGTGACCATGGGTGACTGCACAGTTTGGCATAGGCCACACATTTCATGGGTGACTGCACAGTTTGGCAAAGGCCACACATTTCACTGGTTTATGTACAAGTCCTTGAAATCCACACAAGAGGTGTCTTGCAGGCCTCAACATGGGTAGCTCATCAAAGGACTATTTCAGACATTCAACAAAGGACTGGCACAGCAGCATTGACGAAGGAAAACCATCCAAGTGCATAGCTAGAAGGTGAATGATATTCCAACAAGAACTTACTTGTGAACTTGCTCCAAAGACACGACACCATTATATTTAAGTTCTGTGATGCATCTTATCCTCGCTGTGGTGAAGCTGCAGTTGCCCAAATGCAGATCCTGCCAAAACCGGTACTTTTATAATAAATAAGTTACTTCATATCATTTTTCATTGTTTTTAACTGTCTCACTGCTGTTTTGTGGCCTGAAGAAGGGGATTTCCCTGAAAATTTGCATGTGTTGTCTATGTCATAATTATTAAGTGTTCTTTTGAATCTTTTATGTGTTTGGATCCTGTATTTTGCACCACACTAATGTCAAAAACGTGGAGAATACTTGCAACCTGGAAAATATGTACATCTCTCTATGCATTGCAGTGTGCTCTCCCATGTGGGTGTCTGAGATAGGGCACTATAGAAATGACCACTATTATTGTTATCATTATGCATTGCTTAATGTGAGCAATGTACACATCACAGCAAAGCAAACTGGAATCGGCACCACCCACAGTCAATGAGGCTCCGTTGTAGAGACAACAGTCTCTAGCGACCTTGGCACCTTGCCCAATGTCGACACCAGGCACTGAGTTGGCAGACCCCTCAGGGGTTGTCCTTCAACCTGAGCGTGGACACAGTGTCTTTTCTCGGCGCCTGCAGTGGCTTCACTTGGGACAGGATGGAGCGAGCGTACTCGCTGTTGTGGAGACCTGCATCTCGCAGTTTCTGCTCCAGGCGCATGCGAGGGTCCTTGGTGATCTGAAGCACAGAAAAGGGACCATTCTTGGGCACAGCAATTTCCACGTGACTAGGGATTGTTCTTGGGCACAGCAATTTCCACGTAACTAGGGATTGTTCTTGGGCACAGCAATTTCCATGTAACTAGGGATCGTTCTTGGGCACAGCAATTTCCATGTAACTAGGGATCGTTCTTAGGCACAGCAATTTCCATCTAACTAGGGATCATTCTTCGGCACAGCAGTTTCCATCTATCTAACTAGGGATCGTTCTTGGGCACAGCAATTTCCATCTATCTATCTAACTAGGGATCATTCTTGGGCACAGCCATTTCCATCTATCTATCTAACTAGGGATCATTCTTGGGCACAGCCATTTCCATCTATCTATCTAACTAGGGATCATTCTTGGGCCCAGCAATTTCCCATCTATCTAACTAGGGATCATTCTTGGGCCCAGCAATTTCCATCTATCTATCTAACTAGGGATCATTCTTGGGCACAGCAATTTCCATCTATCTATCTAACTAGGGATCATTCTTGGGCACAGCAATTTCCATCTATCTATCTAACTAGGGATCATTCTTGGGCACAGCCATTTCCATCTATCTATCTAACTAGGGATCATTCTTGGGCACAGCCATTTCCATCTACCTAGCAGCTTACTTGCTGTTGGGGGGAGAGAAAAAAAAGGATTCCACTCCAAAAATGATTTAAATAAAAATAAAATAAAAAAAAGGTTCCTTGGTCTCAGTTCATTGAGAAAGGTTTCAAGAAAACTGAAAATGTTGAACACGGTAATTTATCATTGTTTTTATTTACCCTAAAAAGAAAGGTTTCCATTAAAAAGGCTAGTCTCAAAGCTAGAGGCTGGAAGACTGATGAGTTGTGTCCACCATTACATGGCTTGGAGAAAGAAAAAAATGTCTGCATGAAGGAATATATTTCTGCAGTGATTAAAAAATAATAATCTTTTGAACCATTTTTCATTTAAAGGAAACTCCTGTCCCTCCTCCCTCTTTAAAATCTTTTGACATAATCCCAATCTGCTGCACTTTTTAAACCTGCCCCTCCCCTTCAATTTGAAGATAGCACACCCACCCACTCACCCAGCAAAATGCCGAGTCCTATGTGAGGATTAATTCCAGCTATGATAATCTTCATGACATGACACACTCCATGACTGAAATCCCTGAAGTCAGAGTACAGCCGCCCAAGTGGCAGGTAACACTGCACTTGTGTGCAACACATTACGTACATGTGTAGGGAAATGGTTGCACACACTACCTTTTCACCCAATACTGGGGTTAGCTCAGGAATTCTAATAAACAAACTTCCAATTTACCTGTTTGGAGGTAAAGCTGTGGATGTCAAACAGGGGTTTCTGGATGCTGATGTACTCGTGTTCCTCGTCTTCAGTGTGGTGAGCATGCCAGGACTGTTGGTCAGAAGGAAACACACTGTCACTCACATTGCCATTGTCTGCTCAGTTGTTACAGTGTCAGACCAAAAAGCCAGTTGAAACACTGATGCAAGTTAGATTCTGTGGTGTGACAAGTGATTTTTCTCCCAGAATCGACTTTCAGTGCAGACTCTTTTACAGTGTTCACACAGCCCTTGTATGCAATCGCATGCATCAACATCTGCATGCATGTTAGAAATACCAAACACTGGCACCCCTACAGTTGTCTGCACACATAAAAATGCTGCGCACACAGGCATAAATGGGTAGTGCTGCTTTTGCAGCTGCTGTAGCCTTACCCTGGTACGATAACCCAGATTTTCCACAAGCAATTAATGAAGTATTAAAAGAAAAAAGGTGACAGCCCTGTGATGCCTAAGATTCATAAGCCACAACTGCTGCAGGAAAACAGAGCTACAGCACAGCAGAGCTACAGCGGATGTCGAAAGATGACTGACCTTTGTATCCTGCATGGTTCTCAGTGGATCGCTTTCAGCTACAACGCGCACCTGCCATAAAAACCACACACCCATGACTTTAGTTAAAGTGATGTCACACACAACCACAAAAAAATTCACATTTCATTTTTTACACCTCTGGTGTTTATGAACAAAGGATTAAGCAACATACTGAGTGATTAAATATCCAATGCAGTTGGCAAATGAAAAGATACAAAAGTTACAAAAAAGAATTTGTTCAAAAGCCTTAAAATCAAACTATGGAGTTGAGAACCCTGGTTCAGGCAATAAACTCCTTTATTCTCTGGGTTGATGCTTTTGTGAACTGTGTCTCTGTAGGAGTGCTTTAGGTGTTTGCATGTGTGCTTACATACATGTGTGTGTGTGTGTGTGAACTTTGCAACTGTGTTTTGGTGAAAATAGTGGCACCAGCACATTATTCCAGCCATGGCAAAAAAACTGACCCAGCAAAATTATAAACAAATTCTATGAACCATAACTTTCTCCTGGTAGGGTTACTCAAATTTCCAGTTCTCAACGTAAAAATACATACAGAACTTCCCTCTCTCTCTCTCTCTCTTTTTTTCTTACAGAAAAAGAAACTTGTGCAGAAAATTGCCCCAGCAAAATTTCACCAACAGTAATATACATAAGAATTAATTAATTGGCTAGGAAAAAGACCAAACTTTCAGGTGGGAGAAATTCTCTCTCTGTCTCTCTCTCACACACACACACACACACACACACACACACACACACACACACACACACACACACACACACACACACACACACACACACACAAAGAGAAACAGAAGAAGAAATGTGTAGAAAAAAGAAGAAGAGAGGTTTCGGCATGCTGCTGACATCAGCGTGTGGCTGACCTGTTCCCTGAGGGCCTCCAGCCGTCTCTCCTTCTCCTCCTCCTCCTGACGCTTCTTCTCCTCCTCCTTCCTCCTCTCCTCCAGCTTCTCCTCCAGCTGTGTGTGCCGGTACTTCACTCTGTTAAACCACAGCATCAGGGTCACAGTGAGTACTATGTGCACACGGTCAGCAGTGATGTGTGTACTTCACTCTGTTAAACCACAGCATCAGGGTCACAGTCAGTACTATGTGCACACGGTCAACAGTGATGTGTGTACTTCACTCTGTTAAACCACAGCATCAGGGTCACAGTCAGTACTATGTGCACACGGTCAACAGTGATGTGTGTGCGGTACTTCACTCTGTTAAACCACAGCATCAGGGTCACAGTCAGTACTATGTGCACACGGTCAACAGTGATGTGTGTACTTCACTCTGTTAAACCACAGCATCAGGGTCACAGTCAGTACTTGTGCACAGGTCAACAGTGATGTTAGTACTTCACTCTGTTAAACCACAGCATCAGGGTCACAGTCAGTACTTGTGCACACGGTCAACAGTGATGTTGTACTTCACTCTGTTAAACCACAGCATCAGGGTCACAGTCAGTACTCTGTGCACATGGTCAACAGTGATGTTATGGATACTTCACTCTGTTAAACCACAGCATCAGGGTCACAGTCAGTACTCTGTGCACATGTCAACAGTGATGTAGCGTACTTCACTCTGTTAAACCACAGCATCAGGGTCACAGTCAGTACTCTGTGCACAAGGTCAACAGTGATGTATTGTGTACTTCACTCTGTTAAACCACAGCATCAGGGTCACAGTCAGTACTCTGTGCACATGGTCAACAGTGATGTGTGTGCCGGTACTTCACTTGTTAAACCACAGCATCAGGGTCACAGTCAGTTTGTGCACAGGTCAACAATGTGGCGTACTTCACTCTGTTAAACCACAGCTCGGGTCACAGTCAGTACTATGTGCACACGGTCAACAGTGATGTGGGGTACTTCACTTGTTAAACACAGCATCGGGTCACAGTCAGTACTATGTCACAGGTCATGTGCGGTACTTCACTCTGTTAAACCACACCAGGGTCACAGTAGTACTTTGCACAGGTCACAGTCCCAAAAGTTACTCTTGTGCACAGGTAACAGTGATGTGTGTGCCGGTATTTCACTCTGTTAAACCACAGCATCAGGGTCACAGTCAGTACTATGTGCACATGGTCAACAGTGATGTGTGTGCCGGTACTTCACTGTGTTAAACTACAGCATCAGGGTCACAGTCAGTACTTTGTGCACAATGTCAGCAGTGTGCTAGTATTTCTCTCTATTAAACCACACCATCAGGGTCACAGTCAGTACTCTGTGCACAAGGTCAACAGTGTGTTGGTATTTCTTTCTGCACAAACCACAGCATCAGGGTCATAGTATTCTGTGCACAATGTCAACAGTGATGTGTGTGCCGGCACTCCACTATGTTAAACCACAGCATCAGAGTCACAGTACACTTCTGCACAAACCACAGCATCAGGGTCACAGTCAGTACTCTGTGCACAATGTCAACAGTGATGTGTGTGCCGGCACTCCACTCTGTTAAACCACAGCATCAGGGTCACAGTCAGTACTCTGTGCACAATGTGAACAGTGATGTGTATGCCGGTACTTCACTCTGTTAAACCACAGCACCAGGGTCACAGTCAGTACTTTGAGCACAAGGTCAACAGTGTGCTGGTATTTCTCTCTATTAAACCACACCATCAGGGTCACAGTCAGTACTCTGTGCACATTGTGAACAGTGATGTGTGTGCCGGTATTTCACTCTGTTAAACCACAGTATCATGGTCACAGTCAGTACTCTGTGCACATTGTCAACAGTGATGTGTGTGCCGGTATTTCACTCTGTTAAACCACACCATCAGGGTCACAGTCAGTACTCTGTGCACTAGGTCAACAGCGATGTGTGTGCTGGTTCTTCACTCTGTTCAAACCACAGCATCTGGGTCACAGTCAGTACTTTGTGCACAAGGTCAACAGTGTGCTGGTATTTCTCTCTGTTCAAACCACAGCATCAGGGTCACAGTCAGTTGCGGTTGGGGATTTTTTAATGTCTGTCAAAAGCTGCAGTTCCAGTTGGTGGACACAGAGGTGAAAACCACACATCAGCACGGACAACCCTCAAACACACCAAACATCATCACGACAACTCCACCTTTGCTTCCCGAAAACGCATCAGCATGATCAACCAGCAAACACACCACACAGCATCACAACAACTCCGCAATGCTTCCCTCAAAACATTGTCCCAAAACAGTTGCAATGGACTGGTTACTGGAAGTCCAGACACACAGACAGCCCTCCACCAAAACACAACATACCCTACACCCACTTACATACCCAGGCCTTTTGCCTTTCTTTTTCACAAATTTTCTGGAACCCAGGAAAGATGTGGAAAAAATGCAGCACAAACCATTTAAAAGGACTCATGAAAAAAAAGACAGGACAGACAGAATGTACTCTGCTGGCTCTAATAATAAAGAAAAGAAAAACAATCCTAAAATGACCAGATTAAAAAAGACAACAACTGCTTCTTATAGTCATACACATTAGAAATCCGACATCAATCTTTCAGCAACAGAAGACCAAATGGCTAGAGGTACAGAAACAGACAGACAGCACGTCAGAGTAGCAGAATGGTCAAAATGACATGTGTGGTGACTCCCAATGAAACAACAATTCAGTTCAGTTCACGATGGTATCAATGTGCTCAGTAAAGCCCATATACACTCCACCTTGTCACTCAGGAGTTTACCCAATGTTGCATTTGGAACAGTACATTCCTCTGATTGAGGATTTGCTTTCTCTCGTCCTTTCACGGAAGATCACCGAGCACTTCCTGAAAGAAGCCCACGCACAACGCACCTCTCCTGGTCGTAGACAGCCTGCTCAGCCAGTTCCGACTTCAGGACTTCCAGGCGCCGCTGCATCTCCTCCTCCTGCTGCTGCATCTGCTGCTGTTTCTCCACCTGGAACTCCCGGATCTGTGCAAACAGGGGTTCGAACTTTGTTAGCATTCCTCGATGAGAACCCTGGGGTTCACCCCATGCTCGGTGAAAAGGTAATGTGAGCAACCGTTTCCCCACACCAGTGCATGTTGCCATGCATAAAAGTGCAGTGTTATTTGCCATTCTGGCAGGTACACCTGAGCAACCATTTCCCCACACCTGTGCACGCTGTCGTTCATACATGTGTAGTGTTATTTGCCATTCTGGCAGGTACACCTGAGCAACCATTTCCCCACACCTGTGCATGCTGTCATTCATACATGTGTAGTGTTATTTGCCATTCCGGCAGGTACACTTCGACCAACTCTTCCCCACACCCGTGCATGCTGTTGTACACACAAGTGTATCGTTACCTGCCAATCCCACAGCTGTACTCCGACTTCAGGGATTTTCATAATTCAGTTTGTCATGTCATAAAGATGACGACAGTTGAAAGTAATCCTGACACCGGATTCTTAGCACAACAAACATTTTGCTTTAGCCCCCCGTGTTTTCTATTCTGGCTAGAGACAAGCAGATGCTAATAATGACAATGTCAGTAACCTCTGATGAAGGCCGAGTGTAAACAGCTAAGCATCACATCATCAGAGTGCAGTCCAAAGTTGGGATTTTTATGGAGAACACACCCATACAAAGTTTAAAGAAGAGAGGGAGAAGCCTTCAGTGGATCCGAAATGACTCTCAGCATAAACAGATAATTTCTCGGAGTTGGAAAAAAAAATTTAAAAAAAAAAAAAAATGTGTGCCTGCAATATTATATGCTGAGACCAAAGTCCAGGATGTGGCCATGAGAAAAGCTGTACACACACACACACACACACACACACACACACACACACACACACACACACACAGAGCTGTGCCCTTGGGAAATGCACCCAAAAGATGGTGATATGCCCACAGGTGAAGGTGCCCACTGATGGAGATATGCCCATGAGAGCTGTGCCCACAGGTAAAGATGTGCCCATATGTGCAGATGCACTCAAATCTGCAGTTACAGACAACAGAAGCAAGGCATGCTTTCAAACCCAGAACAAAGGGACTAGGTCAGGAGGAAGGGGGACAAGCTCCAACGTCACAGACTCTCAGGAACGAGAGTCACACCATCATTCACCTTCTCCTTCTCCTTCTGCCGCTTCTTTTTCTCCTCCTCAGCCTCCGCCTTCATCCTCTCCTCCATGCGAAGCCGCTGCTGAGCCTCCAGCTCCATCTCCAGTTGCATGGCCTCCATCTTCTTCTCCCGCCACTCCCGCACCTAATCACAGGCAATCGTCATCAGCATTCTTCACTCAGCAAACAGATCTTCACATCAGCACTGTCTCAGCAACTGCATCTTCAGATAGAACTGTATCATCATCAACATTGTCTCAGCAACTGCATCTTTACACAGAACTGCTTCATCATGAGAATTGTCTCAGCAACTGCATCTTCACATAGAAGTGCATCATCATCAGTGCTGTCTCAACATACCCATCTGCACATAGAACTGCATCATCATCAGCATTGTCTCAGCAAGTGCATCTTCACACAGAAGTGCATCATCATCAGTGCTGTCTGAACATACCCATCTGCACATAGAATGCATCATCATAAGCAACCCAATATTAAACTGAATCCTCATTAGCATTCTCTTGGCAACCCTATCTGCACACAGAACTGCATCATCTTCAGCATTACTCAGCAACTGCATCTGCACATAGAACTGCATCATCATCAGCAGTCTCTCAGCAACCCATTCTGTACATATAACTGCATCACCATTAGCGTTGTTTAAGCAATCACACCTGCACACATGGCATCACCATCAACATTCTCTCAGCAGCAGCAGCTGCACACGTAACATCATCATCAGAATTCTCTTAGAAAATGCATCTGCACTCACTGCATCTCCCAGCACTCACCACATCATCAACATTTAGTCAGTGATTACACATGTTCTCATGGCATCATCATCAGTATTCTTTTTGCACTGCATCTGCACACTTGCTTCATCATCAGTGTTCTCTTAGCACCTGCACCTCTGCAAGTTGCATCATCATCAACGTTCTCTCCGTCACTGCACATGTACAAATTGCGTCACCATCAACATTCTCTCGGCAACCAGACCACCATATATTGCATCATCCTTATTCTGCCATCAGCAACCAAACCACCATATATTGCATCACCAGCATTCTGCCAACAACCACAGCACCACATATTGCATCAGCAGCATTCTGTCAACAATCACACTGCCACATATTGCATCATCAATATTCTGCCAACAACCACACCACCACACACTGCATCATCAGCATTCTGCCAACAACCACACCACCACATATTGCATCATCAGCATTCTGCCAACAACCACACCACCACATATTGCATCATCAGCATTCTGCCAACAACCACACCCACATATTGCATCATCAGCATTCTGCCAACAACCACACCACACCACCACACACTTGCATCATCAGCATTCTGCCAACAACCACACCACCACATATTGCATCATCAGCATTCTGCCAACAACCACACTACCACATATTGCATCATCAGCATTCTGCCAACAACCACACCACCACATATTGCATCATCAGCATTCTGCCAACAACCACACACCACATATTGCATCATCAGCATTCTGCCAACAACCACCCACCACATATTGCATCATCAGCATTCTGCCAACAACCACCCACCACATATTGCATCATCAGCATTCTGCCAACAACCACCCACCACATATTGCATCATCAGCATTCTGCCAACAACCACACCACCACATATTGCATCATCAGCATTCTGCCAACAACCACACTGCCACATATTGCATCATCAGCATTCTGCCAACAACCACACCACCACATATTGCATCATCAGCATTCTGCCAACAACCACACTGCCCACATATTGCATCATCAGCATTCTGCCAACAACCACACCACCACATTTGCATCATCAGCATTCTGCCAACAACCACCCACACCACATATTGCATCATCAGCATTCTGCCAACAACCACACCACCACATATTTCATCATCAGCATTCTGCCAACAACCATACCAGCACACACTGAGAGAAAAAGGAGGTGTAATTATGTATTGTTAGAACACTCTATTAGAGTAAAATAAATTTTCATGGGTTTTCAAGCATTGCGCCTAATTGTTACTAGTAATTTTCATGGATTTTTAATGCCTTGGAAAGGACTTTAAAAATCAAGGACTTTTAAGGACACAAAAAGACTGTACAACCCCAGAGATTAAAAGATCACTGAACGAGTGAACTACTTCCTTGGCCATCTGTTTCATTATTTTCACACAGCTGACTATTAAACTCAAATCTGGTTGAACATTCCTCAAAAAGTCAACGCAAAGAAACAGGATGCCCAACCCACTATACTTGCTCATAAAAAAAAAAAGATCCTTGTGTTACTGGTTTTTCCTATTGCTTCATTAGGGAGTGTAACCTTTCTGGCCTCTTGTGGAATTTTTCATGTTACATTTGAGTTTGGAGATGTGACCTGGGTACAGTTTTGCTATAAGGAGAGGTTTAAAACATGTATGGACTTCTGGCAGTGTTTGCTCATCCCGACAGGGCATTAAAATCCAGTGACTGACCAACAACGATTTCTGACCTTTTCGTACAGAGCCTGACACAGCTGTTTCTGACGCTGCACATTCTCCGATCGCAGCTCATCCAGCTGATGGGTCAAGGTCGCCTCCTGGAAAGTCAGCCTGACCTTGGTCATCAGCTCACGGCGATCTCGCGCCCAATCATTGTGAACGCCTTTCATGCGTTCCTTCAAGTACTTGAAGTCCATCCACCAGTCTTCATGATCTGACTGCAAGTTTTAAAAAAAAAAAAGCAGCAAAAGTACATGTCTTGTTCACATGGCTACCAATACAATTCCAGAAAAAATACAAAATTCACACAACACATAATAACATAACAAGAGGCCACACAAATCTATTTGAGAAAACACTGTCTGCAAAAGCAAGATCAAATCATATGCAAATTTGAAAAGAGGTGTCACAGTAGTCCTGAACATTACCCCTGCGGTCATTCAGTTACTATACACAGTCCACATATTATCAAATATATTATTGGAAACTATCCCAAATCATTAAGCTTTTATTTGATCTCGAAACTTCAATGAGTTAGTGACAAAAACAAGACAGTTCTGCATCATTTTATGACACTTTGATTTCGGACTGGATTTCCCTCATTATTATGCGACTAAATTATTATGTGACTAAATCCCAGTGCATGACAAATAGACGATTTGATAAATTTAAAAAAAAGCTTCACCAAACCATCTATGTGCTGTATTTAAATATGAATAATATTTAATATCCCACCAAAGAAACCTATAAAGTCTACTATCCACCACTGCCTCTGCTTTGGAAACCTTCCTTTAAAGATCAACACTCCATCACACAGACTTGGGTCACAAAGCCAGTATAAATACCAGTTCTGCTCGGGACTTGCTGGGTAGATGGCGCTTCAGTCTGTCAAACAGGAGGGTGCGACGGTTGGGCAACTCCCGTGGATACTGATCGTGGATGGCCACAAAGATGAAATGATCATCTGGGTCCCAGTCACCACACTCATCCAGCCTGAAATGACGTCAACATTGCAGCGAATACTGACCACAGACTATACCCAGTGAGACATGTCATGGCAGGTAACAAGATCAAAAGCAAGGTTGGAATATATATGTACATGTTCTTTGCATGTGAGGTGACTGTTGTAATGAGAATGGAGAAGAAAAAAAGCACACACAGTATTTGTATTACCACTGTCGTGTACCACATTGCATTTCTACCTTGAAATCTTCAGCCAAAAACAATACGCTTTTCCTCCACAAATTTGATGGATGAAAAATAGGAGAGGCTGACAGATTATAGTCAGCCTAGATCCCCAATTGTTCCATGCTTAACAATCATTCCAACAAGAAACAAAAGGCACATTTTTTGAACAATGGCATTTAAACAGGCTGTAGGACCGGTGACAGCCATGTTAACCCCATGCTGTTTGAAATAAAGGGCAGCATGTCTTACCCTGACACAGCAGGACAAAGGACATGACAGACACTCACTTCAGGGCCAGTGCATGTCGCATCTGCAAGTCGTCGATGCGACTGTTGTACTTGTCATCCAGGATGAGAAACTCCTGCAGCACCGTGAACTTGAGGCCGTGGTCTGGGCACTCCAAGTCGATGGCGTCAGTGGGGATTCCTTCCTGAACAGCTGCATGCTTTTCCAGCACTGGTGGGCACAGCAGTCTCAGCTCATCTGCGCATCCAGAGAAAGAAATGGTGGTGAGGAAAAGAGCAACCACCCCTTACAGCTTAAAGAACCACAAGCCTCAACCTGCATTTTCCCTGTTTGCAGTTCTGCTGAAAAATCTCCAGGAACAAGTCAACTTTCTCCCATAGTGAGCTGCTGCATCAATAACGAATTTGTTGACAACAACAAAAGTGTCTACTGTGCAACCAGAGGAAGAGAATGCACACTTCCATAACAAAGCGGGTTGTTTGCTGACCATTCTGGCACTGTACTGGGAGATTGCATGACGTATTATGCAGTTGCGAAGTCCATGTTTTTGATGGCAATGACAGATATGGGATTAAGTTTTTTTAAGTTTTAGCTGTTTTGATGTAATTTATTAACATAGGTTGTTATCTTGATGATCTTAAGATGAGTCTAATATCATTTATGTGAAAAGACTTTAAATAAAAAGGAAGAAGGAAGAAAGAAAAAAAACAGATACAGGATGTATGATTCATGATTAATGATCACCCTTTTTTCCTGCCTCAATCAAAGTATATCAAATAAAGAGTGTTGACACATCTGAGTGTAAAACTGCTCCTTACCGTGCTGTAAAGCAACTCCAGCAAATGTGCTCCTGTCCATTACTCTTAGTTACAGCTGTACTTCAAAAATAAATGGAAGTAAACTGGAAGTGAGGAATTGGCAAATGGAAAGGTACTTCTTTACACAACATACAGCACTTTAACACCAATTATGCACCAGGAAGATACGGTTCAAGAATTGCATCTTGAGCAACCTAACTGACATGGTAAGATCAAACCCCCAAAGTCAGAGAGCAACTGTCTAAACAACAGGGGATGCTGCATTTGCACTTTATGTATCTGCAGGAAAACAGCTGTTCCAACAAAATCTCACCTGGCTCTTGAATTTTTTTTGTTTTTTAGCACTGGAATGGTAACAAACGATAGCAAAAACAACAAGGAGACCAGAGAACTGCACAGACTCTGTCCTGACCTGTATCCAGTTCTTGCTCCAGACAGCGTTGCTCGTGACGCATTTTTTCCAACATCTCAACCTGCTGCGCCTTGACTGACGTCACAGTTTCGCGGATCTCTGCGTGTTTTTCAATCACTTCCGGGTCACCAAGCTTCAGGTCCTCTCTGTTCTCCATCAGCCAGTATCTCAAGTCATCCCTAGATGGAAAAGCAAACCAGTAAATCAAAAAAATTGATGGACTTCATACATTGATAATTAAGTAATTGGTTTTTCTTATATTAAGTGACCAACCTTATCTTTCGGAAGACTAGGTCACTGTGTGAAGCGCAGTGAAACAATGAAACTCCTGTCTTGTCCCAATTTTTCTTTTCTTTCTAATGTCCAGTCAACATAGTAGGCCATATCAGGGCAAAACACATGACAGCAACAAGAAATATTACTTCATAAATCCAATTTAAACAACTGAAAGTCCAACAATCCAACAGCATTATGTAAAAAGTTTAACTTTATAGCCACTATTCAATTAATTACAGTTTGTTAAAAACATTAATTTCTTGCCTGTACTATGTGTGCATGTGTTTTTACTTTTGTTTTGGGGTTGTTGTTTTTTTGCTGTTAGTATTAATATTTAATCTCTGTTTTACTCTGCACCACAAGGCACATTTACTGCTTAACAGCATACCAGGACAACAAATATTTTGATTCTGAATCAGATCATGACCCAAGCTCACCTGAGATTCCAAACCGGCTTTTGCAGTGTCCTGCTTGAAGGCCTCAAAAGCTGAGGAGAGGCCACTCTCAAAATACTCAAAGTCACGGTAGATCTGACTGCAAATGTCCTTGTCAGCATTCTGCTGAATGTGAGACTCCACTTCCATTTGGAACTGAGCAGAACCACAGAGACAAAGTGAAGATGAGGGCTTTGAAAACAGTACAGGAGATCTGTCTTGCATTATAACAAACTCCTTTAAAGGGGACACCAAAGAAAGATGTTAGACATCCTGAAAAAGTGGAAATATCTCTATTGGAGGCTTTCTGTGGTTCATTGGTTGTTCTATTAATATTCAAGCAGCCAAAGCTTTTTTCTTTTTTTTTTGCTTCAAACTTTACTACTAGTCAGTCAGTCAGTTTTGTCCTCACCCCCCAAAAAAACTGGCTTATGATGTCTTATCTATAAACATATGATATATACACTTTGGCCACACACGCCACCTTGTTCATGACATATATGACACACATAATGCCAGACACAAAACGATTATGCTCAAAGCCATGTTTCTGTGACATTCAAACACTGATTTTGAGTAAGTTCTGTTCAGAAGCAATTCTGATGGTCCCATCTGCTGGTTATACTGAGGTCCCACTGTACTTGCTGTCCAACAAAAACAAAACAAACAACAACAACAAAAACAGCCTCCTCATCTCTGAAGCCGACTTAAAAAAGGAACAGAACTGAGATCCTGACAGATACAAAAATCCACTCAGCCAGTTGTCTAGCACAGGCAGAAAAAAACACAAGCCCAGCAAGCAAGTCATAAGTTTGCCCTCTGCCATGACATTTTCTCAGAATTTATCCAGCTTTCTAACCATATGTCATCATACAAGAAATTATAAGAGCAGAGTTGTCTGCAGCACAATGTCATCACCATTTTAACTTGGCTACAGCTGTGAAAACGGGACCAAAAGTGTGAAACAAAAATATCTTCATGAAAACTTTAAGGAAAATAATTCAGGCTCATAATAATTCCTTCGGGCCAGTGGATTTTCACATTCACTAGTCCAGCAGGTTGGTGGAACATTTTCAGCTTCCGCAGGCCGGTCCTACTGATGTATTTACCTTGCGCCGGAGGTGCTGAAGCCTGAGAAACTCTTTCTGCCAGACCAGCTGGTGCTGCTTTAGGATGCTGCTCTCCTTGTTCGCTCGGGAGATCTTCTCAATTTTGTTCACCTTCATCGACGTCTTCAGAGAGGCAAACTTCTTCTCTGATGCCAGGGCTTTGAGGCGAGTATAGTCCACTGGCTTGTATTTGTTGCTTCCAAGGCCTTCCACCATCCGCAGCACCAGAGGATCTGCATGCATGTACACATCAGTAAGTTGACATAATTATATGACAAATTACTAAAAAGAAAACATTCTTTTACTAGTTTTAGTTTTACTTCACTGAAAACATTCTTGGCCAATCTATAGCACTTGCTCCTGGCTAGCAAAACCAACATTAAATTTCATGAAAATAAAGAAACAAAAGAAGTGCTAAACAAGTGCTTTGAAAAAAAGTACCTAAAAATGTCTAACCAGCACATTAGACAGGTGAATGCTGACAATTCAAAATATTTCAAAATTGTGCTGGGAGTTCAGACTGATGCAATGGCTGCCAAAGGTCAACATTAAATCAATGCAGGCAATGTGGGCAAGAAAAATCAAACAATCTGAAATTTAAAATAATGGCTATTTCGAAACAATTTCCAAACAGATTACAACAAACAACAGTAACAACAAAAAGGCCCAACAACATACATGATGTATGCAAATTTATAACACCTAAAAGTAAAAGTGAAATGGTGTTCAAATAAGGGAAAAGAATGATGACCAAATTCAAAATTAGAATTTCACATTCCAGACCAGTAAAAGAACTTTCACCTTTTCTTATAACAAACTAGTACATTGCGTTGTGTTGAAGATTCAATGGTTTGGGAAGTGAACTGTGCAAGATCTGGCTGAGGACCAGCAATTTCACAAAATCTGGCAACTCACCGGAACCACCAGTGCTGGCAGTGGTGACAAATGGCCGAGCGCCTCTCTCACCCATGGCTGGTGACAATCAGCAGCAAAAGAACTGACAAAGACAGAAGCAATATAATATATATATAGAGAGAGAGATAGAAGCAATATATTATAATATATTAATATTATATATCAATTATCATATATGGTATTAACTGATGAGTACCCAAAAGGTTGCTGTTAAATTTTTTTATATTTCAGTTGGTAAGAAAACAAACAAAAACCATTCAGACACAAGGTCATTCTGCTATGCTGCATTCATCCTCTGGAGCAAGCTGCCAGACACACCAAAATGCAGAAGACATTGCATCTTTTCAGCGGCAGCTGAAATCATATTGTTTTCAACTCCTCAGTCGCCTACCAGCTTCCTAATCCCCCTGACCGGATCTCTTTTCCCACAGTCCCTCCTGCATCCCTTTCCTCCTGGAACTTCCCTCCCTTCATTCCATCCCAACCCCTCCCTGTCTATCTCTGCCAAGCAGAATGAGCATGTGGCTGTCTATGTGGAGTTAAACTGCACTCTACCTACAAGTGAACACTGACACTGATATTGAGTTCAGTATGGCACTTGGCAGGCATGTTATTAAATCTTGTCATGACCTCTCCTGGACCTGTCTCTTGTCCAGATGAAGTGCAGGATATTGGATTGTTGATGAGACTCAAAAAACACATGTACACAAAAAAACAGAAGTAATTTTGTAAAACAAGAACTTGTACAACATGATGCTACCAGTGTCTACATGGCCACTTTAGCTTACACTGTCACAGAGCATGTCATGAACACTTGACATGTTTTTGTAGTCATGGAGGACAAAGTAAGTACTCATCTGCTGGAACAAGAGGACACCCTTTCAAACTACACAAGAAGACATTTCTTACCAATCAGTATGCACATTTATTTTACTAACAGAGTTATAAACAATTGGAACAGCTTGCCATCCAACATTGTATTAATTAGCAGGAACACTAAACTCCTTGAAAAACATTCTGGAAAAACATTGGAAACAGAATTTATATGGCACAAGGTAACTGATAAAAACAAGCCAGGTCAATATACACAGCACTCATAAAAAGAACAACGCTGAGCATAATGTAAACCAAAACATAACTTTGCAGGCAAAAGGCTAAAAAGCCTGCAAGCGGTAATCTAATAATGTATTATGTAATATGATACTTAAGTGTAACTTATGAGTCATGGAGGACAAAGCAAGTACTCAGCTCTTCATGAATTCTGTGGACTATCTCTTTCAATCCTTGATGTCAAAGTTTTTGTTATTGTCACATACTAATATAATAACCATGGGCAACAGTTAGGTAATTATTGTTGCTCTGGGGTGGTGTGTAAACTGTAATACATTGCTAGCATATCATGAAATGGTGAAGCAAAAGCATAGCTAACATTTGTTAATCTTATTACTGTAAAACAAAGCATTTTGCTGACATTTTGAATCATTTACTTTCTTCAGACTGGAGACACACTGTCAATACTGCTCCTATTGTCCTACTCCTGGTATCTGGAAAAACTGACACTTTTGTCTCGACCAAAGTTATGTGTGCCATGGTGTGGCGGGCCACCTGAAAATGAATCAGACTGAAGTGAAACACACCAAACCCTTTACGATCAGGGAAAATGTTCAGTTTTTTGTCTTCCACTGAATGTCGTTCCGGTCAACGGTAAACTTCGAACAAAGGTAGATCAACGGGAAAAAACGTGGCTGGTGGGTGCTCTGAAACCGACGTTTGGTGTTCACCGATTAAGTTCGACGTTTGATGTTCCCGATTAAGTTCACGCGAGTTGCACAATTTTAAGAATCTGACTCGTTTACATCCCGAAAATGAAACGTTGCGACTTAATCCAAAACCAAACAAAAAACACACATACCTCTTGATAATATTACATGCTGACGAGAGAACGTTCACAGAAATGGTATTATTTTTCTGCTGCCTTTGGTACCCATTACACGCTGTATCGAATATAAACATCCACACTTTCACGCCAACAGCGCCCTCTAGCACCCAAAATGCCATTGACAAAAAAAGAAAAAGATTGTGCGCAAGAAATGATGACGTCAAAATTATGCCCGGGAGATGGGGGTGGGGGTGGGGTAGCAATGATCCTCAACTCAGTGTTCTTCAGGTTTGGTTGCTATTTGACTGTTTTTCATTCATTCATTCATTCATTATTATAGCCCAGCTAAGGGGAATCAGAGAGTCCGGTGGGTGGAAGTCTAGCGACTGACTGTGTGCCGTGCCAGCCGAAGAGACAAAAAAGGGAAGGACTGACAGCAGAAAAAAATCAGTGATGTAGTATCCAGTGTACGCGTGTCTTTATCCAGGGAATAGAAATACTTATGGTAAAATAAATTCCTTTTTTCTACATTTTGACAAATTTTAAAAGCTTGATTCCTTCACTGACTTGTGCGGCTAGTGACACTGACACGATTTTTTTTAAGCCGGTACGCGGCGGCGCGGGCAGGCTAATCATGACTAATTCAAGACTGACTAGTCACACACTCCGAGCAGTTTTAGTGAGGTGTTTTCTTCCCTTTCAATGTAATCTTAGTGGGGTTTTTCTCCACTCCCGATTTAATTCTAGTGAGGGGGGTTTTTACACACCTCATGCTAGTTTTAGGGGTTTTTCTTTACAGTGACACTTCATGCCAGTTTAGTGAGGTGTTTTTTTTACAACCCCATGCAGTTTTAGTGAGGTGTTTCTCAGTCTTACACACCTCTTGCTAGTTTTAGTTGGTGTTTCTCTTTCATTCCCTTTCTTTTTTGTGAGGGTTTCTCTTACACACCTCATGCTTTGTTTTAGACTTTAAAAGTGTTTTCTTTTTACTCCTGATGATACTTTTAGTGAGGTGTTTTCTTTTCACAAACCCATGTTTGTTTTAGTTTAGGGGGTTTCTCTCACAACCTTTTGTAGTTTAGTGGGAAATGTTTCTTGCACACAGATTATTACTTTTTTTTCCCCCCTTTTAGTTTTGGTGAAAGGGGTTTTTCTACACACCTCATGCTAGTTGAGTGAGGTGTTTCTCTTACACACCCCATGCTAGTTTTAGTGGGTTTTTTTCGTCTAACAGGGGGTCTTCTTTGAGGTGTTTTGGGACACACCTCAGCTAATTTTAGGAGGTGTTTCTCTTACACAAATCATGCCAGTTTTTTGTGAGGTTTTTCCCCTTTTCACACCCCAGTTAGTTTTAGTGAGGTGTTTTTTTTTTCATTTTTTGCTAGGGTTTTTGGGGGTGTTTTTTCTTACACACCTTTTGGCTATTTTTTTGGAGGGTTTTTCTTGCAGTCTTGATAATACATCTAGCAAGGTGTCTCTTTTAAAACACCTTTATGTAGTTTTATGAAGGGTTTCTCTTGCACCCCCTGAAAGGGACTTCTAGTGAAAAATGTTTCTCTTACCCACCTCATGCTAGTTTTAAGGGGGGTTTTTACAATCCTCATGCTAGTTTTAGTGAGGTGTTTCTCTTACACAATTCCCTGCTAGGGTTTTTGTGAGGTGTTCTCTTACACCCCTCATGCTAATTTTAGTGAGGTGTTTCTCTTGCACTCCTGATGTTACTTCTATTTAGGTGTTTTTCTTACACACCCCCAGCTAGTTTTAGTGAGGTTCTTTTTTTACACACCTCATGTCGTTCTTTGTGAGGTGTTTTCTTACACACCCCATGATAGTTTTAGTGAGGGGTTTCTCTTTCACACCTCATGCTGGTTTTTTGAGGTGTTTTTTTTACACCCCTTTCCCGCTAGTTTTAGTTTAGGTGTTTCTCTTACACACCTCATGCTAGTTTTAGTGAGGTGTTTCTCTTGCATTCTTGATGATAATTCTAGTGCGCTGTTTCTCTTACACGCCTCATGCTAGTTTTAGAAAAGTGTTTCTCTTGCACTCCTGATGATACTTCTAGTCAGGTGTTTCTCTTACACAACTCATGCTAGTTTTAGTGAGGTTTTTTCTCTAACACCTCATGCTAATTTTGGTTTAGGTGTTTTTTCTTGCCCCACCCCCCTGATACTTTTAGTGAAGTGTTTCTCTTTCACACTTCATGCCCTTTTTGTGAGGTGTTTCTCTTACAACCTCATGCTATTTTTAAAGAGGGTTTCTCTTGCAATTCCCGATGCGGGTTCTAGTGGGGGTTTCTCTTATGCACCCCAAAGCTAGATTTTGTCAGTTGTTTCCTTAACCCCCTGAGGGTAGTTTTAGGGAAATGTTTCTCTTTCCCCTCTTGAAAAACTTTAGTGAGGTGTTTCTCTTGCACTCCTGATAATTTTTTAGTGAGGTTTCTCTTAAACCCCTCATGCTAGTTTAGTGAGGTGTTTCTCTTTCACTCCCAAAACCAGTTCTAGTGAGGTGTTTCTCTTACACAACCCAAGTAGTTTTAGTGAGGGGTTTCTCTTACACACCTTTATGCTAGTTTTTGTGAGGTGTTTTTCTTACACACCCCATGCCAGTTTTAGTAAAATGTTTCTCTTTACTCTTGATGTACTTTTATTTAGGTGTTTCTCTTTAAAAACCTCATGCTAATTTTAGGAGGTGTTTTTCTTACACACCTCTTTTAGTTTTAGTGAAGGGGTTTCTCTTGCACTCTCGATTATAAATTTTTAGTGAGGTGTTTCTCGGACACACCTCATCCCAGTTCTAGTGGGGTGTTTTTCTTTTCAAAACCCCCTGCTGTTTTAGTGGGGTTTTTTTTGCACTCCTGATGCTACTTTAGTGAGGTGTTTCTTTTTTAAAACACCTCATGCTAGTTTTCGTGAGGTGTTTCTCTTTAAAACCTCATGCTAGTTTTCGTGAGGTGTTTCTCTTAAAACGCCTCAGGCTATTTTTTTTTTTTTTTTTTTTTTTTTTTTGGGGAGGGGGGTTTTTTCTTAAAAACCCAGCTTTTTAGTGAGGTTTTTTCTCTTGCACTCCTTTATCTGCTTTTATTTAGGTGTTTCTCTTAAAACCTAAAGCTAGTTTTAGTGAGGGGTTTTTCTTCCCCCACCTCATGAAATTCTAGTGAGGTTTTTTCTCTTAGTCTTACACACCCCCTGATATTTTAGTGAGGTGTTTCTCTTAAACACCTCATGCTAGTTTTAGTGAGGTGTTTCTCTTTCACACCTTTATGCCAGTTTAGGAGGGTTTTCTTCCCCCTTTCAAAATTTTTTTGATTTATTAATTCTTAGGGGCCCCCCTTTTTTTTTTCTACACACCTCATGCCTTTTTTGGGTTTTTTAGAAAAAGTGTTTTCTTCCCCTTTCAAACTTTTTCCTTAAAAAATTAGTTTTAGTGAGGTGTTTTTCTTACACAACCCCATGCTAGTTTTAGGGTTTTTTTGGAGAGGGTTTTTCTTAAAAACCACAAACCTTCCCCCAAAAACTTTTATGAGGGTTTTTTGTAAAGGGGGGAAAAACCCCAACTAGAAGGGTTTTATCCCATTTTTGGGAGGTTTTCCCCCCCAAAGAGGGGGAAACACCTTTTTTTAAAAAACTAGCATTTTGGGGGGGGGTTTTTAAGGGGGGGAAACAACCCCACTAGGGGGAATTTCTCAAAATGCAAGGAACCCCTCCAAAATTTTAAAAAACCCCAGCATTTTTATGTTTTTTGTAAGGGGGAAACACCTCACAAAAAATGCCCCGGGGGTGTGTAAGAGAAACACCTCACTAAAAAATAATTAGGGGTGTGGGAAGGGCAAGAGAAACAAAAAATTTAAAAACTACCCTGAGGTGTGTAAGAGAAACCCCTCACTAAAAAAATAGCATGAGGGTGAAGGAAAAAAACCCCTAAATAAAAGGAAGAAAAAATTTTTAAAAAAGGAGGGGGAAGAGAAAAAAAACCCCACCCCCCAAAATTTGCAGAGGTTGTAAGAGGAAAAAACCTACAAAAAAATTTGCATGGGGTTGTAAGAGAAACCCTCACAAAACTGGAAAGAGGGGTGTAAGAGAAACACCTCCCCTAAAAAATAGCATGAGGGTGTAAGAGAAAAAACCTTTACTAGAAAAGTAAAAAACATCCAGGGATGGAAGAGAAAACCACTAAAAAAATAGCAAGGGGGGGGTAAGGGGAAAAAAAACCCCACTAAAACTGGGGGTTTGGGGGGTAAGAGAAACACCTCATTTGAAGACATCGGAGTGCAAGAGAAACCTTTATTTAAAAAAGCATGAGGTGTGTAAGAGAAACACCCACTAAAATTAAAAGGGGTGAAAAAAAAAAACCCTTAAAAATAGGGGAAAGAAACCCCCCTCAATGAGGGGGAAAAGAAAAACTTACTAAAACTGCATGAGGGGGGGGTAAGAGAAAAAAACCTCACTAAAAACCTTTGGGGTGAAAAAGGTTTTTTTTGTAAGAGAAAACCCCCTCACTAAAAAAAAACGAGCCCCCCTTGGGTGTGTAAGGGGGAAACACCCCACTTTTAAAAATACATTTGGACGGGGGGCAAGAGAAACAAACCCCCTTTAAAATGGGATGGGGGTAAAAGAGAACCCACTAAACTAGTATTTTAAGGGGAAACACCTCAATAGAAGTAATCAAGGGGTGGAAGAGAAAAAAAACTTACTAAAAATTTGGCATAGGGTTTTTAAAAGAAACAAAAAGGGCAAAAACTAGCATTTGGGGTGAAGAGAAACACTCCAAAAATAGAAGGGGGAAGGGCCCCTTTAGGAAAAAAATGCAAGAGAAAACCCCCCTCAAAATTTAAAAAAACAACCCCTGAAATGTGGGTAAGAGAAACACCCCACAAAACAGCATGGGGGGTAAAAAAAAACCCCTTGAAAAGGTTTTCAAAAATCACAGGTTGGGGGAAGAGAAACAATCATAAAAATTTGCATGAGGTGTGGGAAGAGAAAAAACCTCACTAAAATTTGCATGAGGTGTAAGAGAAACACCTACTAGAAGTACATCAAGGGGTGAAGAGAAACACTTCTAAAATAGCATAGGCCCCTGTAAAAGAAAAACCCCTTTAAAAAACATAAGGGAAGAGAAAAAACCTCCCCTAAACTAGCTTGGGGGGGTTTTAAGGAAAAACCTCACTAAAAATGGCATTTGGGTTTTAAGAGAAACACCTCACTTAAAAAAGGGATGAGGGGTGTAAAGAGAAAAAGTTTTAATTAAAAAAAATCATGGGGTGGAAAGGGGAAACACCTTTACAAAAAATGGGGATAGGTGTTAAAAAAGAAAACACCTACTAAAAACTGCATTTGGGGGGTTTAAAAGAAAACCCCCCCCTAGAAATAAAGCATCAGGAATGAAAAAGAAACAAACCCCATTAAAAATTTGCATGGGGGTTGGGAAAAGAAAACACCCACTAAAAAAGCATGAAGGGTGGTTTTTTGGGGTAAGAGAAACACCTCACCAAAATTAGCATGAGGGGTTAGAAAAAAACCTCCAATTAAAAAATAGGGATGAGGTTTTGTAAGAGAAAACCTTTACTGAAAATAAAATCAGGGTGCAAGAGAAACACTTTTCCCAAAACTAGCATGAGGGGTAAAAAAACCGCCTTTGAAATTTTTATCAAGGGTGCAAGAGAAAAAAACCTTTACTAAAAAAATTTAAAAAAACCCCCTCAGAAGGGGTGTAAAAAAACCCCCTCACTAAAAACCAGCAGAGGGGGTGTAAGAAAAAACCCCCTCACTAAAAATACATGGGGTTTTTGTAAGAGGGAAAAACCCCCACTAAACTGGCATGAGGTGTGTAAGAGAAAAAAACACCTCACTAAAATTTGCATGAGGTGTGTCAGGGAAAAACCCCAATTTGAAGTTTTCATCACGGGTTGAAGAAAAAAACCCACATTAAAATTTTTGCATGAGGGGTTTTGGAAAAAAAAAACACCTTTACTTTAAAATAGCATGAGGGTGTTTAAAAGAAAACACCTCACCAAAACTAGCATGGAGTAAAAAAAATCATTCGGGAAGGGAAAAAAAACAATTTTACTAAAAATAACATAGGGGTGAAAAGAAACACCCACTTAAAAAAATAGCATGAGGGTGTTTAAAGAAAAAACCTTCCCCAAAAGTATTTCAAGGGGTCAAGAGAAAACCCTTTTAACTAAAATTTGCATAAAGGGGTGTAAAAAAACAAACCCCACAAAATTATCATCAAGAATGCAAGAGAAAAAAAAACCCACTAAAACTAGCGGGGGGGTGGTTAAAAGGGAAGGGGGAAAAACACCTCACTAAAATTTGCATGGGGGTCCCCCCTGGGGTTAATGAGAAAACCCCCCTAAAAAATGCATGGGGGTTGTCACCCCCTTTAAGAGGGAAAAGGAAAAACCTCAAAAAAAACCCAGCATGAGGGGTGTAAAGGAAAAAACACCTTTACTAAGAAGTAAATCAGGGTGGAAAAGAAACACCTTTACTAAAAATTTGCATGGGGGGTAAGAGGGGAAAAACCTTTACTAAAACTGCTGGGTGTGTTGGAAAAATAAAAAATTTTAAATCGGAAAATTTTAAATTCATGATTAAAAAAACCCCCCCGCCCGGCCGGCCCCTTTCCGGGGTTTTTAAAATGAAAAAATCGTGGGGGGGTGTCACCCCACCGGGAAAGGGCATGAAGGAACAACCCCTTTTAAAAAATTTGTCAAAAATGGGAGAAAAAAGGAAAAAACCCATAAGATTTCATTTGGTAAAGAAAAACCTACAAAAATGGATTTACATCACTTTAAATTTTTTTCCCGCCCCCCCGCCCTTCCCTTTTTTGTCCTTCCCCCGGCTGGGAACGGGAAACAAAAGTAAAAAAAATTTTTTCCTAAAACTTCCCAAAAAACCCACCGGAAAAATCCTTTTTTTTGATTTTTTTTTTCCCCCCCTTTAAAGGCCCTTTTGGGGGTATAATAATGAATGAATGAATGAATGAAAAACAGTCAAATAGCAACCAAACCTGAAGAACACTGAGTTGAGGATCATTGCCCCCCCACCCCCCCCCCCAAACCCCCATTTCCCCGGGGGCCCCACAATCTTTTTCTTTTTTTGTCAATGGCATTTTGGGTGCTAGAGGGCGCTGTTGGCGTGAAAGTGTGGATGTTTATATTCGATACAGCGTGTAAAGGGTACCAAAGGCAGCAGAAAAATAATACCATTTCTGTGAACGTTCTCTCGTCAGCATGTAATATTATCAAGAGGTATGTGTGTTTTTTGTTTGGTTTTGGATTAAGTCGCAACGTTTCATTTTCGGGATGTAAACGAGTCAGATTCTTAAAATTGTGCAACTCGCGTGAACTTAATCGGGAACATCAAACGTCGAACTTAATCGGTGAACACCAAACGTCGGTTTCAGAGCACCCACCAGCCACGTTTTTTCCCGTTGATCTACCTTTGTTCGAAGTTTACCGTTGACCGGAACGACATTCAGTGGAAGACAAAAAACTGAACATTTTCCCTGATCGTAAAGGGTTTGGTGTGTTTCACTTCAGTCTGATTCATTTTCAGGTGGCCCGCCACACCATGGCACACATAACTTTGGTCGAGACAAAAGTGTCAGTTTTTCCAGATACCAGGAGTAGGACAATAGGAGCAGTATTGACAGTGTGTCTCCAGTCTGAAGAAAGTAAATGATTCAAAATGTCAGCAAAATGCTTTGTTTTACAGTAATAAGATTAACAAATGTTAGCTATGCTTTTGCTTCACCATTTCATGATATGCTAGCAATGTATTACAGTTTACACACCACCCCAGAGCAACAATAATTACCTAACTGTTGCCCAAATTTGTTTGAAAATAACCCAAAAATTTTTTTAAACAAATTGAAAGAGAAAAGTCCACAGTTTTTATGAAACTGATACTTGCTTTGTCCTCCATGACTCATAAGTTACACTTAAGTATCATATTACATAATACATTATTAGATTACCGCTTGCAAGGCTTTTTAGCCTTTTGCCTGCAAAGTTATGTTTTGGTTTACATTATGCTCAGCGTTGTTCTTTTTATGAGTGCTGTGTATATTGACCTGGCTTGTTTTTATCAGTTACCTTGTGCCATATAAATTCTGTTTCCAATGTTTTTCCAGAATGTTTTTCAAGGAGTTTAGTGTTCCTGCTAATTAATACAATGTTGGATGGCAAGCTGTTCCAATTGTTTATAACTCTGTTAGTAAAATAAATGTGCATACTGATTGGTAAGAAATGTCTTCTTGTGTAGTTTGAAAGGGTGTCCTCTTGTTCCAGCAGATGAGTACTTACTTTGTCCTCCATGACTACAAAAACATGTCAAGTGTTCATGACATGCTCTGTGACAGTGTAAGCTAAAGTGGCCATGTAGACACTGGTAGCATCATGTTGTACAAGTTCTTGTTTTACAAAATTACTTCTGTTTTTTTGTGTACATGTGTTTTTTGAGTCTCATCAACAATCCAATATCCTGCACTTCATCTGGACAAGAGACAGGTCCAGGAGAGGTCATGACAAGATTTAATAACATGCCTGCCAAGTGCCATACTGAACTCAATATCAGTGTCAGTGTTCACTTGTAGGTAGAGTGCAGTTTAACTCCACATAGACAGCCACATGCTCATTCTGCTTGGCAGAGATAGACAGGGAGGGGTTGGGATGGAATGAAGGGAGGGAAGTTCCAGGAGGAAAGGGATGCAGGAGGGACTGTGGGAAAAGAGATCCGGTCAGGGGGATTAGGAAGCTGGTAGGCGACTGAGGAGTTGAAAACAATATGATTTCAGCTGCCGCTGAAAAGATGCAATGTCTTCTGCATTTTGGTGTGTCTGGCAGCTTGCTCCAGAGGATGAATGCAGCATAGCAGAATGACCTTGTGTCTGAATGGTTTTTGTTTGTTTTCTTACCAACTGAAATATAAAAAAATTTAACAGCAACCTTTTGGGTACTCATCAGTTAATACCATATATGATAATTGATATATAATATTAATATATTATAATATATTGCTTCTATCTCTCTCTCTATATATATATTATATTGCTTCTGTCTTTGTCAGTTCTTTTGCTGCTGATTGTCACCAGCCATGGGTGAGAGAGGCGCTCGGCCATTTGTCACCACTGCCAGCACTGGTGGTTCCGGTGAGTTGCCAGATTTTGTGAAATTGCTGGTCCTCAGCCAGATCTTGCACAGTTCACTTCCCAAACCATTGAATCTTCAACACAACGCAATGTACTAGTTTGTTATAAGAAAAGGTGAAAGTTCTTTTACTGGTCTGGAATGTGAAATTCTAATTTTGAATTTGGTCATCATTCTTTTCCCTTATTTGAACACCATTTCACTTTTACTTTTAGGTGTTATAAATTTGCATACATCATGTATGTTGTTGGGCCTTTTTGTTGTTACTGTTGTTTGTTGTAATCTGTTTGGAAATGTTTCGAAATAGCCATTATTTTAAATTTCAGATTGTTTGATTTTTCTTGCCCACATTGCCTGCATTGATTTAATGTTGACCTTTGGCAGCCATTGCATCAGTCTGAACTCCCAGCACAATTTTGAAATATTTTGAATTGTCAGCATTCACCTGTCTAATGTGCTGGTTAGACATTTTTAGGTACTTTTTTTCAAAGCACTTGTTTAGCACTTCTTTTGTTTCTTTATTTTCATGAAATTAATGTTGGTTTTGCTAGCCAGGAGCAAGTGCTATAGATTGGCCAAGAATGTTTTCAGTGAAGTAAAACTAAAACTAGTAAAAGAATGTTTTCTTTTTAGTAATTTGTCATATAATTATGTCAACTTACTGATGTGTACATGCATGCAGATCCTCTGGTGCTGCGGATGGTGGAAGGCCTTGGAAGCAACAAATACAAGCCAGTGGACTATACTCGCCTCAAAGCCCTGGCATCAGAGAAGAAGTTTGCCTCTCTGAAGACGTCGATGAAGGTGAACAAAATTGAGAAGATCTCCCGAGCGAACAAGGAGAGCAGCATCCTAAAGCAGCACCAGCTGGTCTGGCAGAAAGAGTTTCTCAGGCTTCAGCACCTCCGGCGCAAGGTAAATACATCAGTAGGACCGGCCTGCGGAAGCTGAAAATGTTCCACCAACCTGCTGGACTAGTGAATGTGAAAATCCACTGGCCCGAAGGAATTATTATGAGCCTGAATTATTTTCCTTAAAGTTTTCATGAAGATATTTTTGTTTCACACTTTTGGCCCCGTTTTCACAGCTGTAGCCAAGTTAAAATGGTGTGACATTGTGCTCAGACAACTCTGCTTTATAATTTCTTGTATGATGACATTGGTTAGAAAGCTGGATAAATTCTGAGAAAATGTCATGGCAGAGGGCAAACTTATGACTTGCTTGCTGGGCTTGTGTTTTTTTCTGCCTGTGCTAGACAACGGGGATTTTTTGATCTTCGGATCCATTCGTTCCCTTTTTTAAGGGGTTCGGATAAGGGGGTTTTTTGTTTTGGTTTTTTTTGTTTTTGTTGGACAGCAAGTACAGTGGGACCTCAGTATAACCAGCAGATGGGACCATCAGAATTGCTTCTGAACAGAACTTACTCAAAATCAGTGTTTGAATGTCACAGAAACATGGCTTTGAGCATAACTTTTTGTGTCTGGCATTATGTTGCTATATTCAAAAACCCGTCTTGTCCAAATGTTATATATATGTTTATAGATAAGACATCATAAGCCAGTTTTTTGGGGGGTGAGGACAAAACTGACTGACTGACTAGTAGTAAAGTTTGAAGCAAAAAAAAAAGAAAAAAGCTTTGGCTGCTTGAATATTAATAGAACAACCAATGAACCACAGAAAGCCTCCAATAGAGATATTTCCACTTTTTCAGGATGTCTAACATCTTTCTTTGGTGTCCCCTTTAAAGGAGTTTGTTATAATGCAAGACAGATCTCCTGTACTGTTTTCAAAACCCTCATCTTCACTTTGTCTCTGTGGTTCTGCTCAGTTCCAAATGGAAGTGGAGTCTCACATTCAGCAGAATGCTGACAAGGACATTTGCAGTCAGATCTACCGTGACTTTGAGTATTTTGAGAGTGGCCTCTCCTCAGCTTTTGAGGCCTTCAAGCAGGACACTGCAGACCGGTTTGGAATCTCAGGTGAGCTTGGGTCATGATCTGATTCAGAATCAAAATATTTGTTGTCCTGGTATGCTGTTAAGCAGTAAATGTGCCTTGTGGTGCAGAGTAAAACAGAGATTAAATATTAATACTAACAGCAAAAAAACAACAACCCCAAAACAAAAGTAAAAACACATGCACACATGTACAGGCAAGAAATTAATGTTTTTAACAAACTGTAATTAATTGAATAGTGGCTATAAAGTTAAACTTTTTACATAATGCTGTTGGATTGTTGGACTTTCAGTTGTTTAAATTGGATTTATGAAGTAATATTTCTTGTTGCTGTCATGTGTTTTGCCCTGATATGGCCTACTATGTTGACTGGACATTAGAAAGAAAAGAAAAATTGGGACAAGACAGGAGTTTCATTGTTTCACTGCGCTTCACACAGTGACCTAGTCTTCCGAAAGATAAGGTTGGTCACTTAATATAAGAAAAACCAATTACTTAATTATCAATGTATGAAGTCCATCAATTTTTTTGATTTACTGGTTTGCTTTTCCATCTAGGGATGACTTGAGATACTGGCTGATGGAGAACAGAGAGGACCTGAAGCTTGGTGACCCGGAAGTGATTGAAAAACACGCAGAGATCCGCGAAACTGTGACGTCAGTCAAGGCGCAGCAGGTTGAGATGTTGGAAAAAATGCGTCACGAGCAACGCTGTCTGGAGCAAGAACTGGATACAGGTCAGGACAGAGTCTGTGCAGTTCTCTGGTCTCCTTGTTGTTTTTGCTATCGTTTGTTACCATTCCAGTGCTAAAAAACAAAAAAAAATTTAAGAGCCAGGTGAGATTTTGTTGGAACAGCTGTTTTCCTGCAGATACATAAAGTGCAAATGCAGCATCCCCTGTTGTTTAGACAGTTGCTCTCTGACTTTGGGGGTTTGATCTTACCATGTCAGTTAGGTTGCTCAAGATGCAATTCTTGAACCGTATCTTCCTGGTGCATAATTGGTGTTAAAGTGCTGTATGTTGTGTAAAGAAGTACCTTTCCATTTGCCAATTCCTCACTTCCAGTTTACTTCCATTTATTTTTGAAGTACAGCTGTAACTAAGAGTAATGGACAGGAGCACATTTGCTGGAGTTGCTTTACAGCACGGTAAGGAGCAGTTTTACACTCAGATGTGTCAACACTCTTTATTTGATATACTTTGATTGAGGCAGGAAAAAAGGGTGATCATTAATCATGAATCATACATCCTGTATCTGTTTTTTTTCTTTCTTCCCTTCTTCCTTTTTATTTAAAGTCTTTTCACATAAATGATATTAAAATTATCTTGGTTCAAAATTAAAAAAATAAAAATAAAAATAAAAAAAAAACTTTAAACCCCTATCCCATTCCAAAAAAAAAATGGGTTTTTGAAGAAAATTGAAAGGAAAAACCCCAGTACAGTGCCAGAATGGTCAGCAAACAACCCGCTTTGTTATGGAAGTGTGCATTCTCTTCCTCTGGTTGCACAGTAGACACTTTTGTTGTTGTCAACAAATTCGTTATTGATGCAGCAGCTCACTATGGGAGAAAGTTGACTTGTTCCTGGAGATTTTTTTTTCAGAACTGC
>JABMCL010000129.1:212500-217500 GCA_018857735.1 Alviniconcha marisindica | reverse complement strand
GCAAGATTAAGAACTTGTAAAGCTTTGTAAAGGCACAGCTGGCAGTCGGGAGTTGTAGGAACTGAAAGAGAGAGGGGGGTGGGGGGTGGGGGTGGGGGGTGAGATTAAGACGGAGGAAAAGAGAAAGCGTGTGTGTGTGTGTGTGTGTGTGTGTGTGTGTGTGTGTGTGCGTGAGAGAGAGAGAGAGAGAGAGAGAGAGAGAGAGAGAGAGAAGAGCAGCCAGCCAGGCAGCCAGACAGACAGCCAAACAGCAGCCAGCCAGCCAGCCAGACACAGACAGATGGGGAGGGGGGGGGGGGGGGGTGGGGGGGGGGAGGGGGGGGGGGGAAATAGGATTTGAGAGGAGTGAACGGGGGCGGGGGGGGGGGGGGTGTAGAGTTACTGTGAGACGGAGAGAGAGAGGGTGAGAGAGAGATATGGAGTTACAGAGAGAGAGAGAGAGAGAGAGAGAGAGAGAGAGAGAGAGAGAGAGAGAGAGAGAGAGATTTTCCATATCTCATGGTGCCAACTTGTAATAATTTGTCACGGAAGCAAATTAATTGACGTCAGCGCTGAGTAAACTTCGTGTATTCATGTTCTGCGCTCAGGTCGATTCTTTGAAATCTATTGACCCAACAGACAATGCAACCGGATGCAATAACACAGCTTGCTACAATTACGTGTGGGAATTTCTGGCGAGTCTAGGCGGCATTGCCACAGTCATAAGTACCAGCGTAGGCATTGGGGCAACCGGACAAATAATTAAGAAGAGGAAGATAGAAATCGACCCTAACTCAATGGTAAACACATCATAAATTAGAATATTGCATAACTATCCATATCCATATATTCACAATTTGTACGAAAATCATATATATGGACACATATTCAAAGCAAAACACACACACACACACACACACACACACACACACACACACACACACACACACACACACACACACACACACACACACACACACACACACACACACACACACACACACACACACACACACACACACACGCACCACCACACACACACACACACACACACACACACACACACACACAACAACAACAACAACAACAACAAACAACAACAACAAGCAAGTAAAATAACAACAACAGCAACAAAACACTGAAACAAACAAGTAACCCAACAAGCTATTAATTAGTTTTTATGTATTCGACTCGATCAGTTCGGTCACATACCAACCTGGTAGAAATTTTCAAAAATATGAAAGTCTTCGAGCGGAGAAATTCCATTGTCACGTTGTTGCTGTTACGGATGCCACAGGCAGAAGATTCTCACATTTTGGAGCTGAGAAGAGTCTTAGACAGAAAGAAACATGTAGACACACAACTCAGAACTTCTTCTTCTTCTGATCGAACTATCGAGGATTAATCGGGCTGCAGCTACTGCAACAACGCCAGCATCAGCACGACGACCAAAATGACGTCTGGTGACAATGGAAACCCGGTAAGAACCCACGCGGGAACCCTCACGGCCTCCGACAGCGTGGATTCCCAGCTGCCCTAAGTCGCACCTCCGATTTAACCATCGTGTCTAAGGAATGAGACGTTGACGTCAAAGCTTATTTCGTCATCAGTGAATAAGAAATTTCACTGTCTATAGTCGTATCAAGCTTTCTATTGAAATCCGAAACAAGAATGACTGCCAGCGTTCTAAAACAAGATCCAAACGCTTAAAAGGTTCAAATTAACGGTATTTATTAGGACAAAAACACAACATGCGAATACTTTTTTATATATATAATTTTTTTTATAAACATTTAAATAAAAATAAGTTTCTATTGAACTTTTTTGCCACTGGGAGCTGCAAAAATACATTGACATAATACTGATAATAATAATAATAGGGTCTTACTGATTGATTAACTACTTATTTCTCAAAGGTGAAGATATTAGCAGAAAGGCCGACTCACACATCTGCCGTTGCTACAGTGCTATTAGCAACAAAGCCATTCACACTGACATATTATGATTAAAGGACATAAACGAATACAGCACTAATAATAATAATAATGATACACCCACACAGAGTCAACGACTGCAATGGAAACAAAAAGGATAGCAGGGAGAAGACAACTTATTGGAGACAGCCCGCTGTACTACCGCTGTACTACTACCGCTGTACTACTACCGTTGTACTACTGTCGCTGTCCACTACCGCTGTACTACTACCACTGTACTACTACCGCTGTACTACTGTCGCTGTCCACTACCGCTGTACTACTACCGCTGTATTGCTACTACCGCTGTACTACTACCGCTGTACCACCACCGCTGTACTACTACCGCTGTACTACTACCGCTGTGCTACTACCGCTGTACTACAACCGCTGTATTACTACCGCTGTCCACTACCGCTGTCCAATACCGCTGTACTACTACCGCTGTACCACTACCGCTGTCCACTACCGCTGTATTACTACTACCGCTGTATTACTACTACCGCTGTACTACTACCACTGTATTACTACTACCGCTGTACTACTACCGCTGTATTACTACTACCGCTATACTACTACCGCTGTATTACTACTACCACTGTACTACTACCGCTGTATTACTACCGCTGTACTACTACCGCTGTACTACTACCGCTGTATTACTACCGCTGTACTACTGACCGCTGTACCACTACCGCTGTATTACTACCGCTGTACTACTACCGCTGTATTACTACCGCTGTACTACTACCGCTGTATTACTACCGCTGTCCACTACCGCTGTCCAATACCGCTGTACTACTACCGCTGTCCACTACCGCTGTCCAATACCGCTGTACTACTACCGCTGTCCACTACCGATGTACTACTACCGCTGTACCACTACCGCTGTCCACTACCGCTGTATTACTACTACCGCTGTACTACTACCGCTGTATTACTACTACCGCTGTACTACTACCGCTGTACTACTACCGCTGTATTACTACTACCGCTGTACTACTACCGCTGTACCAGTATGAACAGAAATTGGGAAAGATACGCGGAGCAAAAACATCACTTAAATCGAGCGGGTTTGCGACCAGGTTACGAGCTAGGTACAACCGAGAGGGGAGGGAATCGTGGGGAAATCGCAGAAAGAGCGTACGACTGGTCGTAGAGGTCGTGGTAATCACTAGAGGCAAATCATAAAATAATCTGAAACAAGGATGACTGCTAGTGTTCTAAAACAAGTTCCTAAAATATATAGCAATTTAAATGAACGCTAATTTAAACATGACAATATAAAATGTGCGCTTTTTTTCGGGATAAGCCCCCCTTCTAAGGGGACAAAACAATTAAACAACATGCTGTGTGTCGCTTGAAAAAGGAGATTACCCCGGAACTTAGCAAGCCCCCTTTTTAAGCGACAACACAACAGTTAAATAATAAATTACACGTTTTGTATTGTTATGTTAAATTAGCGTTCTTTTGGACTTTTTATGTATTTTGGGGATCTTAGCCGGTCCTAACTTCAAACTATTTTCTCCACTTATTGCTTGCATCTGCTGCTTGTGATTCCTATGAAAAAAATTGCCCGTAACTGACGCTGTGGCGACAATGATCGTTGTCGTTGTGCGTAAGGCGAAGGTCGGAGGGTATCACTGGCGGGGGCTGCCACAAGTATCGATTTTGTCGCGACAAGCATACTTGTGTCGTGACAAAAGACGTGTTTTGTGGCGACAAACACTCGTTTGTCGCGACAAAAAAAGTTAGCTTGTCGTGACAAAACTTTTGTCGCGACAAAATTATGTTTGCCGCGACAAAGGTTTTGTTGCGACAAACATATGTTTGTCGCGACAAAAAGACAAGCATATATTTGTCGAGACAAAAGACGTGATTTGTCGCGACAAAAATAATGCTTGTGGCAGCTCCTGCCAATGATAGGAGGGGAGGCTAAAACGAGAAACTCCTTCCGGTCAGCGAATGAACCTAAACGTCATCAGTCTGTGCACAGATACTGTAGTGTAGTGTCTCTGGTCTGTGCGAGAACGAATCGGAGCAGCCAGGGGAGACAACCTTTCGTACTACAACAACAACAAGGCAGCGAAAAGAACGTGTTACCTCCCTCCAACAAACACTGAAGTCGACTGAGTAAGTAACTTGGTGTTTTACGCCCAGTCATTCCTTTTATATCAGGGCGAAGTCGACTCAGAAATAATTAAAACTATGCGAACTGAACAAATCGCTATATATATACAGATCTTTCCACTTTCAAGCAGCTAAAATCTGGAGCTCTCTTCCAACAAACGTCCGCAGCTCTCCATCTCTCTCCTCTTTGAAAAAAATAATCTGAAAACATCTTTTTAAAGAACGCTTCTCTCTTGGTTTGTAAAACACCTTTTGTGCACAGTTTGACTGTTGAGTGGATGTGTGGATGTAGAGGAGGTGGTGTTAATATCATTACTGATGTCATGTACAGTGTAAATATGTACATACCTTTTTGTGTAAAGCGCTTGGAGCTAAGTCACGTTATGGACATTGCGCTACAGAAGTGCTACGTATCATTATTATTATATAAAACCATCTCCAAATAGCTTAGTATTCATCGAACATAAGACTGACGCAATGCTCGTCGACCCACTCAAATCCTCTGAACTTCAGGATGTTCTAAAAACGGGCCGAAGTGACATACATTTTTTGTAATTCTGCCCGTAATCCAGGCCCAATGTTTAACAATGGGCTCATCAAGAAGCAAGAGATTGATATAATTTTCCAGACTGTGTGCACTGAGATTCTAAGGATCGGATCGATTCGCCAGTTTCTTGCCACTGAGGCCACACAAAAACTCTTGTCATGTTTCTTGTACTCTCTCCTTTAGATTATTGCTGAGGCCACACGAACACTCTTGTCATGTTTCTTGTACTCTCTCCTTTAGATTATTGCTGAGGCCACACAAAAATTTGTGTCATGTTTCTTGTACTCTCTCCTTTAGATTATTGCTTAGGCCACACAAAAGTTCGTGTCATGTTTCTTGTACTCTGCCCTTTAGATTATCGCCTCCATCTT
>JABMCL010000129.1:192500-207500 GCA_018857735.1 Alviniconcha marisindica | reverse complement strand
TTTGCCTTTAGTCGTCTAGATAGTAGTCTTTGTAGAACTGGTTAACCCCTTCATTGCCCTTGCCTGTACAATTTTCCGGGCTGAAAGTGCACGCATACACGCCTGCAAACAGTATGTTTGATGGCCCTAGAACAAATCTACTTTCAATACTGTGCACTTTGATAGAAATCCTTTTTGGTGCGCATGCCAATGGGGCGTGGTGGGGGAGGAGCCTTAATGGTTTAAAATTTGGCACTTTTATTTGTTGTTTTCCCAGTGACGGCACAGCAAGCGTGGCAGTGAAAGGGTTAAGCCTGCAGTTCTTTGGGTCATAGTAATTGTAAATTCGGATACAGCTGTCTAGATTGTAGGTTTTTGTTGTTGTTGTTGTTGTTGTTGTTGTTGTTGTTGTTGTTGTTGTTGTTGTGTGTGTGTGTGTGTGTGTGTGTGTGTGTGTGTGTGTGTGTGTGTGTGTGTGTGTGTGTGTGTGTGTGTGTGTGTGTGTGTGTGTGTGTGTGTGTGAATTCGGCGAAGTCTACAGTTGTTTAAATCCTAGTGTTTGCAGAGTCGGATAAGACTGCAGTCGTCCAGATCACAGTGTTTGTATAGTCGGATAAAACAACAGTTGCGTGGATAATAGTGTTCACAGAGTCGGGCAAGTCTACAGTTGTGAAGAACATGGTGTTTGTAGAGTCGGATAAGTCTACGCTTGTTTAAGTTGTAGTATTTGTAGAACCAGAAAGTCTACATTTGTCTAGACTGGATAAGACTACAGATGTATGGGAATTAGAGTTCGTAAAGCCGTATATGACTACGGCCGTGAAGGTATTGGAGTTAGTGGAATCTGATAGGACCACTGGTCCGTTTTATAGGTGTTAGTGTTTGTTGAGACGATTAAGGCTACATTTGTACAGGTATTAGTGTGTGTAGATCCGCTGGATAATACTACAGATTTGTAGATGTCCTTGTCTGTAGTGCCGGGTAAGACGACACTTCTACAGTTATATAGGTCTAATGCTTGTAGAACCGTTACAGTTTTATAGGTATTTAGTGTTTATAAAGCCAAATAAAACTGTGACAGTATAGGTGTGGCCGCTTTGAAAGGATCAAAAAGACAGCATGCGCCCGACAGGACTGAAGGTTTCCGCATGCCTGCTGATGATCGTGTTAAAGGCGCTATGTCTCTGCTTCCTGACCCAACCCTGTACCGCCACTGATGTGGGGACTAGTGAGGAAACGTCCGTGTCATCCACCCGCAACTCTGGCAGCAGTCAAGACGGGCATGGGACTACTCTGGCTGGAAGTCAGAATAACGGAGCAGACAATTCTACGAATGCCGTTGATGTTATTGATCTGTGCACAGACTCCATTCCGCCTACCGTTGATGAAAAACTAATGGACGCAATAATGAACTACTATAGTTTTTATTTCAGCTCTGTGAGATTATGTCAAGACATGTCCTTGGAACTCATCCAAGGTAAACACTGAATTTAAATCAGTAAATCAATTGTAATGACGTCAGAAATAAAGAGATATTTTCAACTTACTGAGAATATCTGTTTACCTATTCAGTAAAACTTTAGTCATCACATGCAGGGCGATTCTTATCAACAGGAACAGAAGCGTCAATATTCATACAAAATGAATTCTTTTTACTTTCGTGTCAATATTCATACAAAATGAATTCCTTTGACTCTTGCGTGAAATAGCGTTATTTTTAGCGTTATTCAAAAGAGTTACTTTGAGCCTTTTATATGTTTGGATCTTGTTTTAGAACGCTAGCTCTTTCAGATTTTTGTTACCGATTAACTGTCGCTTTGTCTCTTTAAAAAAAGAGGCTTACCCTTAAAGTTTGCACTCGTTTTGCTCTGTCCCATTGAAATTAGCGTTTTTTAATTTTTTTTAACCATTCGTGTACAGACAACCACAATATAGAAAAAACTAAGGAAAAGGTCAGAAAGAGGTAAGAAATGTGACAGCGTTGTATGCAATAGTAAACAACAACAAAACAAAATAAAACAACAAACAAACTACAACAGCAAACAAACACATAAACAAACAGACAACAACAACAACAGCAAAACAAGGTGGGGACGACGTCTGAAATCTTCTGTGGTCATGGAACGGACGATAAATTATCCTCCCTCTCCTGTTGATCTCATCACCCCACCAGCTATTGCCTACAATAGGACAGTATGTATACACTAACTGACCTGCCCTTCTGCCGTACTACAAGTAGCGACTACTGACTGGCCAAGACTAAAATTTGATGTTGCGCCTAATGCTGAATGAAGCTTTTACTGTTTTAGCCAAAGAAAGCCAAGAAAACGTCACCGTCACCCTAGAATCCATGAAGAACTGCTTTCAGACGAAGGGGGTGATCATACTGAACTCCCAGAGTGGCTCGATTTACATAAGATACAATCGCGACGAGCACAGTCTGTCAATACCCTACCGTTCATTATGTAAACTGCTTATAGGCGCTCCCCCTGGTATGCACATCTACACTGAAATTCTCCCCGAAAGAACGAAATGCGTGTTTTCTATAAAAGTTAAAGACCTCAAGAACAGGTCCGAGATCACTTACTGCTACATAACTACGGAGGAGTACATGCGCACCAGCAAAAAGTTTCTCATGGGTGACTTGGTGCAACTTTATGTGACCAAAGAAATCAGGCTGTTCGAGCCTTTCGTGTTCCACCTCCGGTTCCAAGTTGTCCAACCGAGCTATGAACTACAGGTGCACTACGATTCGCCCAAACAGGGTAAGTAACACTTTTTGTCTCCAAAGTTCTGGTTGCTTAGCAAGCCCCCTGGAGAGAATTCCCTATGGCATTGTGCTCAAGATTACTTGATCATCTCATCAGAGAAATTAGACACGTGGCTGAACATTAATCACTTCACAGTACGCAGTAATACATATTGCATATTCTAAAACTCACAGAACGGTTATACAGATAATATAAAAATGTACTGATTAAACAAAATGGTGATTTACGCCGTGCTGTAATACGTTCACACACACACACACACACACACACACACACACACACACACACACACACACACACACACACACACACACACACACACACACTTGTTTTTTTATGTAACGAACCTGTTTTAAAAATAATGAAGTAAGAAAGAAAGGAACTCCTGGAAAAATAAACGAGCAACAACAAGAAACAAACAAAAACAAACAAAAATGTTGCCGTCTGGATTCTTTCTAAAACAGCTAGATCGCGGCGGGTCACGTGATAGGTTGATCTAATACACACCTCTGGTTGAGTGCTTATATTTATAATCTGCACTCATGTGCGTGCGTGCGTGGTGTGTGTGTGTGTGTGTGTGTGTGTGTGTGTGTGTGTGTGTGTGTGTGTGTGGTGTGTGTGTGTGTACCCAGGATACGTACAAAGCCCAGGCTGGGACGGCCGCACGCTCTACCATCTTCGGAAACTGACTGGGAAGAATGTGACGGTGAACGTGCCTCCTCAGCACCAGGTCATGTTCAGCTTCAAAGACGTGCACATGAGAGGCACCGCGGCGTCCTGGTGTGAATGCCGGCCCTCGGGCGTCAGGATAGAAACTGTACATAGAGGCGAAAGTTGGTTACTTCGGGCCTGCGACTTAATCTTCCTGTTTCCTGTCATAAGAGACGCAGAACAAATGAAAGTGCTCGTGACGCCTGGGTATGAGTTCCCTATGTGCCGTATTAGAGACACAGGTGAGAGTGTCCACCGTGCCTTGTTTGATTATCTTCCATTTGACGATGATGGGTAGTGGCGTTATGTGCAGAATGCTAGAGAGCGGAGAAGGGAGATGGAAAGAAGAACTAAACAACAGAGAGAGAGAGAGAGAGAGAGAGAGAGAGAGAGAGAGAGAGAGAGAGAGAGAGAGAGAGAGAGAGAGAGAGAGAGAGAGAGAGAGAGAGAGAGAGAGAGAGAGAGAGAAGCAAACTCCAACAAGCACTGGTTTACGACATCCTTCCTTCAACCACTGCCGTATTTAGTTATGCCATAGGGTCCAGAAAACTGTCAGCTAACGAGCAGTTTTTTTGTTGGTGGCCAAACAGTAGTAAATTTGTTACAAACAACTCAGTTATATCAGACGTTTGTTTTATAACTGACCATGTCGATTACGCCAGCTCAGATAAAACCCAAATCGTTTGAATCTAGACGGAAGTAGTTTTTTGTTTACCCCGGGGTGGATGTGTCTCATGTCTACGTGCGTGCTTGGGCGTTAGGTTGCTTCCACAGTCTTATCAGTACCCAAACCTTTCGGAGGGCGCTGACCGCGCGGAGATAAAGAGTGCCCCTTCAGTGGCGTAACCAAATCTGGCAGAGTTTGGAGGAATGTGCCGGAAAGCGATGCTCGGAGTGTGGAGAGAGGGTGAAGGGAGAGTTGAAGTGAAGAAGTGAAGGGGAAAAGAGAGAGCGAGGCGGGGGGGGGGGGGGGGGGGGGAGAAAAGGAGGAATGAAGTGAGAGAGAGGGGGTATGGGGGTAAAAGAGAGAGAGAGAGTAAGTAAGTTAGTGTTTCACGCCTAGGCAACCAGTACGGTTATATCAGGGCGATACACATTTTGTCACCATACAATAAATGCGAAAAATGTGTACGTGCTAAAACTGGAATATAGTATGCTTTTTAAAAAACAGACTTAAAAAGTGGTTAGAACATGAACAGAACTAAAAGTGACCTGAAAGTTTATAGTCTGCTAAAAATATTGATTAAATTTGGTCAGAAAGGGGGCAGTACTACCTGAAATTTCATAAAACATTTTTTGTTCTTTCTCATATTTACATTTAAATAGAAGAATGCCTCAATTTTCATGTGCAGTTTACCTTTTCTTCCTATCCGTTGTAGTTTTTGAGATATCAGAGCTTCAGTGACAGCCTCAGACAGCAAATCTGCAAAAACGTACCCGTACCTATTATCGCCGTGTTAGATAAATAATGAGCGCCTCCCTCGCCAAGGGAATGAACTGTGAAATAATAATTCCTCCTTCGTCCACTCAAATTCCATTGGCGTGTTTTGAATGAGTTTTCAGCACGATTTTTGTGTGAACAGTACTGGTTCTCGTGAAATATGCCTAGGGATCGAAAAAACAAACAAAAAGGAGTGAAGTACACAAAGAAGAGAAAGTTTCATGGAATTCAGAGTGTCAGCCGTCAGTCAAGTGCAAAGAAGCGTAGAGTTGAGTCAGAGGCCTCTTAGACACGTGTTGTTGACAGTGACACTAACGGTGACATTGAGCCAAATGTAAATACCACCCCATCTCAAGTTTCAGACTCAAACTGCATGAGTTCAAACACAAAAGCAGTCTTCCCAATGCAGTCATGGAGGTTATCAAATCTATCTTCAAGGATCTAAGCCAGACAGAACTTCTGAGGAAGTGTCTTGAAGGCCACGCGCAAAATCCGAATGAATATGTAAATAGTGTGATCTGGAAGTACTGCCCAAAGAAAAATTCCATGGACTGACAATGACCAGTACTGCTGTTGCTTTAGCTTGGTCTGTTTTCAATGATGGCGCCAAGTCATATATATGCTTCAGTGATGAGGAAGTGTAGTCTTGAGGTGGGACCCTTTGCTCTGCAGTGTTTTGAAAACATTGACTATGAGCGCATCAAAAGTGCTCAGAGACAGGCCAAGGCAGCATCACATGAGGCAAGAATTTCCAGGAGAAGGGGCAGAAAGTCCAGGGATGAGCAACAGGCAGAGAGGGAGGGTTTTCATATCTTGCTGGTGGATACTGAGGGATTGTTCTATCAGGTAAAGCAGTTTGTTCATTTTGACGGTGAAATTTTGACGTGAAAAGTTTGCAAATTTCAGGATTTACGTATGTTTTCCAAAGATATCTCAAAAACTATTATAGATAGAAAGCTGAAAATTTGCACACTAACCTTTGTTAACACCTGCAGGGAGCTAACCAATCATTTTCAGTCCATACTAAATAACATAGGAGATGTGATTTTTTTCAAATGTATTTTTTTCCAGTAAAGATTTCTCGATAATTGTGCAAGTGTGAAGCGGATATGTATGACCCCAGAAAGTAAATTTTTGGTTTAGCTTCCAGAGCAACCAGTGAAAAATGCATGTGCAGCATATTTAACTTCTCCATTTTATCATAGTTTTGCTATCTTTGGAAAAGTAAAGTATGTGATTTTTCATGTGTCCATATTTTTTAAACTTATTTATTTATTTATGTGCATTTTCCAATCAACATATTCACAAAATTCAATGTTTACTTCACAACTAAGCCATTTAGCAACTTCCTTCCTGTTGAATTTTCATACAAATACTGTAATATTTAAATAGTTTACCATAAACATGAAAAATGTACCATACGCTAGGAAGTACTGCCCGGAATATATAGTTCTGAAATCTGTACTAAGATAGGGTGGTCGTACTTTAGGTTGTATGTAGCTTGTCATGACGAAAGAGAATAAGACAATATCAAAAACGATTTTTGTTTGGAACAGTAAACATGTTTGAGAGCCAAAAGAATAGTTCATAGTTCAGCAGTAAATATAGAGCTGTCTTCTGGAGGTCGACAAGTAAATGGTTTACGGATACGTTTAGTGGAGACAGCGGCCGCAGCGACTCCTTCCTCTGTTTTTAAACCGTTAGTGATTTTTGTTTTTTCTGACGAAGGATATTCTGTAATAAGTTACAAATAAAACTGTTTGTATGTTTCAGGGTTAGTTTCAGGGTTAGTTGTGTCTGTTTTATTTAGTTAGGCCAAACTGGACTGTATGGGTTGAAAGTATCCAAGGGGGCGATGACCAAAGAGGAAGCATCATCGATTAGGTTAAGCTTAATTTAGGATTTCTCCAGGTGAGTTAGGATTCGGATGCCGAGAGATGGATTTTTGGACAACGACTCTTCAAATAATTTGACGTTTACGGGTCCAAAAATGCAACTGTAATATGGATTTTACGATAGTGAGTTTAGTTTTTAGACATAATTTATAGCAGATTTTAGACGGCGAGAGGCCACGGACGGTTCGTGTGAAATTAGAGTGAAAAACTCGCACGTTCCACTAAATAATGGAATGGTCCATTGTTTCAATTTGAAAGAGCAGATGACAAATCCATCTCGTCATCAGACAAGACAGAATACTGGTTGGAGAGAACCAAGTTCTTCTTCACCTTCTTCTGCGTGTCTGTCACTTTGTCTTTCGATTTGTGCGGAACTTGAGGCCTGCCGGAAGAAGTTGAGCGCTTGGGGTTTACGAACCCCTCGATGTCCACCCGGACCCCCTCCACCCTCACCTTAGACGGCGTAACCCTCGATGGTGACGCGTAATCCGTCGAGGGCGCAGTTTTGGAGGGACCAGCTGAACCCTTAGAGGCCGTTTTGGAGGGATCGGCTGAACCCTTCGCTGATGAACCTTCTCTCATTGCGGACATGCATGGTACCCGGGCGTCTGCCGATACCGGCCCAGACATCCCGGATGAAGCCTGGGTGCCGGCCGATACCGATCCGGGTCCGCCAGAAGCACGCAAACTAGGCTGCACCATCCTTTGTGGACGGTCTGAAAATCCCCAAGTTAGCGTAGTCTAACATTACACATTACACGGATTTGACATCTTTGTTGTTGGAGACAATAGCGGAGTAAGATTTACCGCCAGAGATCACAGTCGGCATCCTCGCTTCTTCAACAGTCTGGCTTCCGGAAAGGAGATGCGTTTTTCAAGGCAGACGCGCTAAATTTCGTTTTCCTTCTTCCAGACTAGTTAGAGCTCTAAGGGTTTTCCAACTGCACTTTGGAGTGAAGTATTGTGCTGCTGCACACAGACAGTTTTAACCATGCTGATTTATTTCAGCCACATAGACATTTTCAAAGTCGTCCATGAGGGTCACCTTAATTGATCAAAGATTGGCAACGCATTAATTAGTTAAATTGTGACTGAATTCGTCACCCGTACGTGCATATTTTTCTTCTTTCCGGTTTCGACTTTTTTTGAACACCCAAATAAACAAATACACACACACACACACACACACACACACACACACACACACACACACACACAACACACACACAGAAGAGTAAATTTAATATATTTTGGCAATGCTAAAGTTATTGGTTAACTTATACACGTAGAACTTTCTTACTTTTGCCCCTTTGATGCAGTGGATGCCATTAACAACATCTGTATTACGTATTAAGAATGTAAGACACGTGTTGACTAAAGCAATCAATGTGCGCATATTTTCACTTGTTATTTTGTTCTGAACACAGACAACAAAAAGACTAGCATTTATTTTCAAGAATTTGAAATACAGGCGTGTCTAAATGTGCTTCATTCTCACAAAAACGAAGTTTAAGATTTTTGTACCAGGCTACAAATTAAAGCAAAGCGCCTGTCCTGGCATGAAATTGTCGGACAGCTTTGTGACGTCCGTGTGTGCAGGAGCAGGAGTTTTATGCTACAAAATCACAGGCTGTTTTAATTCTAGTTTTCATCCATTTGTCTGTTATTTATCGGGAAACAGAAGGATTTATGCCAAAGTTACGGATAGTTTGCATCTCAGGTCATTTGGTTTGGTCGGCATTATCACTAGTCCATTGACCTCTAGCTCAGTGGGCGTGACCCAGTCTAGATCTAGGCCTATTGCACCTCTTGATCCCACTGCCAGTTTGTAAATATTAGATCTATGATGAGTCTGGGGTGATTGTTAGAGAAAATGTAAGTTACTGTTAAAAGTGTTGTCATCTTTCATTATTAGTTTGAAGTGTGAGCGACAAAACGAATTATTTCATTGAAACAAAGTTCCTTTGACAGATGGTTCACTGCATGGTGGTGGTGGTGGTGTGTGTGTGGGGGGGGGGGGGGGGGGGGGAATAAAGTATGGTTAGTGGTTTGGGTCATTATGTCACATTAAAAAAAAAAAATCGTACTCTAATTTTATACATATTTCATTTTTATTTTAGATCAACTTGGACGAGGGAAAGGGACTTGAAGCAACTTTGCAGAGGGCTTCATGGAATAAATCGTGCTTTTTTTCTCTTTTTTTTTTTAAAGGGAAACGCAACGCATTTCAAGACAAAACAAAGGCAAAAACAAGACAGTGAAATGTTCCTCATTTTGTATCCAAGACAACCTCTTTTGTTGTTTTCTGGGTTTCTTTCTTTCTTTCTTGTTTCATGGACCACCAGGCACTGCGGGATTGGTTACACAACATGTCTACTTTGCCTTTGGACACGCACAGCAGCGTAGGTGCTATTGTCTTTGCTAAACTATAGTTGCTTACATTTTGAAGATTTCAGAGGTCAGATAGAATGTGTCAGTCTTTAGCATGCCATACTTTGGCCAGCTGTATTCTTCCCGCCTGAAGGATGCGGGGAGAACAGACATTTATGTGCACACCTCAACGTTACGTGAGAAAATTATAGCAGCTGGGTCTGACCTTGTCTCAACACATCGTGCAAAGAAGTGGTTATTGTGTTTAACAAAGACACTGAAGAGGCCTTGAACATTGCATGCAATACAGAATCTGATATGCTTCAACTTTTCTGATGTCGAAGGTGTTCTAAGGGAGAAAAAAATTCAAGCTGGATCAGTGCCACCAATTTTAAAAACATTAACAAGTTTCATACTGACTGGGCTGTATGTGACAAAGCAGTCAGAAGCCAATCAATTATAAAATAAGGCTGCGCTGTTAATTTCGCAATCGATTGCCTTCCATAATACGAAGTCACTTCGGAGAGACAAAAAAGACCTAAAAAAAACTTCCCTTCCTATTTTTGTAGCCTTAAAAACCCATGCTGAAACCAGAAAGAGACGACTTGTTGATGCCATCCTGGGTTTGCAATTTCAACTTGACGCAGCACACATAAATTATGTGGACATTTTGACCAGAGCATTGTTGTGCCAACAAACATGCTGAAAAGATTTCAGAACAGCTGTGGTCGACAACATAGACAACAACCCCTCCTCCACAACACCAAATGACTCTTTTCACGGCACGAGTGTGTCCTTAGCCCGGCAGACGGAAAATGAGGGTGAAATGCGGATGCTGTCAGAATCTGTGGATACGAGCGCAAGGAAATACGGTGCATCACAACTGCCTGCTGATTGCACACACGTTCTTCCAGTGCCCTGTCCGTCATCAGAACAGTTTATGCCCCTGCTGCAAGGACACTGCAAACCAGTCATCTCGATGAGATGGAAAGTTATGACAGGGAAAAAGGAGGCCTGGAGGATTATATACACTCTGCTGGAAACTCAACCCATCACAAGTAGAGAGTATATCTCATGGGAAAAGCCAGTCTCCAACATTGTTTTGATGCCACTCCTGCTTGAAAATACCCACGCAACTGCCTTATTCAACAGCGTCATGAATTTGGCCAAGGAAGCTGGGAACATCTGAATCCAAATCAGACTCCTGTGCTGACAATGGACCAGCCGCTCTCCGCAATATCAAAAGAGATACAGTGGCTGTGATGTGACTCGTTTAGTAACATCAAATATGTGATCATGATTGGGGCTTGGGGGTGGGGGATTTCATGCTGAGATGGCCAGGAGAGTGGTTAAATGGTTCTGGGTGGCCAAGTGTAATCACAACTGCTGGAACAGTGTTGCAGAATCTTTTGTGAAAGCTTTGTATCTTGCGAGGATAAGACATGCCCACCAGGTTACAGCTGCAGCGCTGCATATTCTAAAGCAGAGTGCCTTCCTTTGTTATGTGGAGTTTGAGCCTGATCATGCTGTCAGCTCGGAACAGTGACAAACACAGGATGGAGACTGAACAACTGGGCTCTTGTTCTTGATTTCCAGCTCTGTGTCCTTCGGCTTGTGCGTTGAGTTCGTTGTGGAGACTACCATCCGCGAAATGTCCGACTAAACGTATGCCCTGGCGTTTTGCTTTGGACCGTGTGAACTATGAGACGTCAGACTTTCAGCTCGCTCAGCTTCTTCTGCCGTGGAGCATTTGTTGTGTGGAAAACAAAATAGACGAAAAGGCGTGGCGACCTTTGTGGACTACCCACCCCAAGCTCAGGAATCGTGCCATGGACCGATTCGCTGTACTTGCAAACAAGTGTGCAGAGAAAGATGCAAATGCTTCAAGGCAGCTTGCTGTGCACATCCCTGTTCGCACGCCGTGAGAACTGTGACCGCGACTAGGCAGGGTTTCTTGCCTGGAAAGGGGCAGCTCCGCTAATGAAGTAACTGTTTTCAATACTGTGTACAACTAATTGACAGTTTATATTATCTGTGAATTTGAAACTTTGAAAAAGTTGTTTCCCACACGAAACACAGTGCGAATGAACGGATTTAGTCTGTTATGTGGACACAATCATGCCCATCTAGTGTGACCTAATTACAATAGCCGCCGTTGCAGACAACAGACAGAGGTTTTTAGATATTAGAGGTATCTTTTAGGCCTAAAATCTTCTCAGAGGAGCATTGCATATGCGCAAAGTTCATGCTTCTGTCCGAATTAAACAATCTTGTTTTGTGTGACCTAATTGTGGATTTCGTATTGGGCATCCAAGTGTCTGAATGGATCAGCCAAGCCTTACTGGAGAATAATGCAGGTGTGAAAGATCACAATTGATGTTGATAACAACAACAAAGAGTTTTGAACCGCAGTTTTGGTAATGCCGTCACATGCAGCGTGATCATACTACTAATTATAGCCATATGGGGTCAGGGCCAAGATGTCTATGCTCTTAAAAATGTTCAGATAGAATCATACATTTGTGCAACACGTCATTCCATTTTGCAGTATGCACCCTGAAATTTTGACCATAAGAGCTCCGCTAAATGGGGATCAGTTGTGTGGAAACGTTTACGCCCATTTAGCGTGATCTAATTACAATAATCACTGTTGCAGACAACAGATAAAGGTATCCTGAGATTAGGGGTATCTTTCAGGCAGAAAGTATTCCCAGAGTAACATTGTATCCGCCCAAAGTTCATGCTTTAATTTTAAAACAATTTCAGTATCAGAATTTAAATGTCCTGGGATTACAAATTTGTGTTTTCAATGACCTAGTTACGAATATTGTTATAGCCTCAGGGAATCCAAGTATCTGAATGGACAAAACAGGTCTTCCTGGAGCATAGTGCTTGTGTGAAAGACCGCAATTGATTTTGATTACCAAAAAAAAAAAAAACTTTTTTTTTGGGGGATGCTGTCAGTACGTGAGTGACCTAATTACATTGCTAATTATAGCCAAAGGAGGTCAGTGGAAAAATCCTATTGCCTGAAAATTTTCAAATAGGGTTTTTTTGTACATGTGTGAAAAAACCCTGCTTTTTAATTTCCCTTTTGCAGTATGCACCTGATATTCTGATCATAAGAGCTCCGCTAAATGGGGATCAGTTGTGTGGACACCTTTACGTAGCGTGACTTGATTACAGTAATCACTGTTGCAGACAACAGATAAAAGGGATCCTGAAATTAGGGGTATCTTTCAGGCCAAGTGTTCCCAGAGGAAATTGTATCTGCCCAAAGTTCATGCCTTTTAAATTTTAAAACAATTTCAGTAACAGATTTTTAAAAGTCCTGGGATTACAAATTTATCTTTTCTGTGACCTAATTACGGATATTGTTATAGCCTCAGGGAATCCAAGTGTCTGAATGGACCAAACAGGTCTTCCTGGAGCATTGTGCTTGTGTAAAAGATCACAATTGATGTTGATTGCCAAAAAATAGTTTTAAACTGTAGTTTGGTGTTCCCGTCAGTACGTGTATGTGACCTAATTACATTGCTAATTATAGCCAAAGGAGGTCAGTGCCAAGATGTCTATGTGCCTGAAAATGTTCAGATAGGATTATAGTACATGAGTGCAAAACGTCATGACTTCACTCCATTTTGCAGTAAACACCTCATTTTTGGACCTTAGGAGCTCTGCTAGACCGGGCAATCTTGATCCGATGACCATGGCAATTAGAGCACAGCTTGGGTCCCTTACACCGACCTTCATGCTTATCTTTTCTGCACCATTGACACTTTGCAGAGACCTTGCAACGTTGGCTCGTGTGGCCAAACGTGTTGCAGTTCAAGCAGCACATCGAGTTCTGAGCAAACAAGGCCACCTTCACCTTTAGGTATCCGACTGTAATCTCTTTCGGGAGCTCAGGAGAACCGAACGTTAGGAAAGGAGTGTTGATTGGGATCAACTTCCCCTCCTTCTTCACACTCACTCGGCTAACCCCAACCACACCCTGGTCCTTCAGTTCATCCAGGATTTCAACCTCCGACATGTCAGCCAAATCCCTACACCTGATTACTCTCCGAGAGGAGTTCAGGGGTTTATGGATAAACACTTTCACAGGTCTGTCAAGAGCCCTCAGACCGCACTCCACCAAGAAAGAGCCGTCTCTCAGTTTCCTGATGTTCGTCAGGGTTCCAGCAATTGATTGGAAACCCTTTTGAACAGCAAAGGGAGACAACTTCTGTAGGGGAAGGTCTTTACCTGCCGAGTCGACGATCAAAAATCGTGGCCAGTTCTTGTCGGAGTTCATGTAAACCTCGTTTTCCGGATCCGTGTCCGTGTCTGACTTTTGTGATCTTTTGGTGAACTTTTTATTTCGTGCCATATTCTTTTAATTTTTTTAATTTTTTTTGGCTTCGTTAGTCTTTGTCCCCACCGGCCATCGAGTCCAAAAAGGAGATGTACATAACAAGCGGAACTCCCGCAAGTGTACATCAGGGTTCAAAGCAGAATATACTCAGGTGATAAAAAACTAAACGGTTTAATTCTATCCCCTGACTGACCCTAAGCCGCTGACTTCTAATCAAACTTAGTGCAAAACACGACCAACCGATTGATTGGGTCGGGCCAACCCAACCACCCGTCTAGGACAAGTCCGGGCCGAAGAAGCGTATTGGATCCTACAGACCGTAATCTGTAGGGGACCTCAGTCCCCAGGATCCCATCCTCCTCCGACACGGAACGCAGTGCACGGCAAACGCGCTGGGTCTGAAGACGACCGCAGAGAGAGAGAGAGAGAGAGAGAGAGAGAGAGAGAGAGAGAGAGAGAGACAGACAGACAGACAGACAGACAGACAGACAGACAGAGACAGAGAAGAGACACAGACAGACAGACATCAAAACCACTTAACAAGCTCACAATTTTGTTATCAGAATATGATGTTTATCATCGAGGGTTTCGACTCCTGTTTTCGTTCCACAATTACTCGGCCCTTCCAGAACAGCTTCAGGACGGCAAGTGGAACTGCTCTGTTCCCTTCTGGCCTGACTTCAAGCAGCATCTTCTCTGCAACTTTAAGGTAACTCCACACACAGCACCGTACTTGGTGCTGTAGCTGGGATGAAGTTTTGTTTTTCAGGAAGGTAACTCAACACAATACTGTGCTTGGTTCTTCTTGACGCTTGTTGCATGCATTGCAATCAGTAATTTCTGGTTAATATAAATTTGAGAAGTAGAATTATTTGTTACGCAAATGGTTGTCAAAATGGCAACTACGACAACAACAGGAACAACAGCAGCAGCTGCAGCAACAGCATCAACTATAACAACAAAAAACAATACAAAAAAGAAAGAAACAACAACAAAACAAAAACAGACAAAAAAGAAGAGAGAGAGGGAGAGAGAGGGGGGTACTTTCAGAATTTTACGAAGATGAAAATAAAATTGTGTTTTGTTTTAACAAGACAGCTGTCACGACTACACTGATCGGAAGAGGGTGGGGAATAGTAGAGAGGGTTAGTACACGGGTGGTAGTGGTAGAGGTGGTGGTAGTGGCGCAACCCGACTGTCTCCCTACGCTTGTGCGTAACGGAGCCCAAGTTGCACAGATCGCCACCTAAACACCTGCCCCTTCACACATAAGAGTCACTTGAGAAGGTTCATCCAGTGACAAACTTTTCGGCATCACTGGTCAAGTAGTTGTTATGCTCGTAAAACTGACAACAAAGACGCACTCGGCGGCAGCTGGTTACTTCAGTCAGTTGCACCGCTACGGTCCACCATTTTTATTTCGGATGAACTCGATAGGGTTGCATCGTAAAGCTAAAACAGCAATAAAATCAACAAAAG